>ML801463.1:93190-148998 GCA_009831015.1 Picea engelmannii | reverse complement strand
TGACTATGAGAAAAAGAGGAGGAAGTGACAGTAGGTTGTATCCCTTCATTTGTTGGATAATAATAAAGGAAGGACTCATAATTTCTCTGGTGAACGTGACCCATATTGGGTGAACTATATAAATCTATGTCTCTATTGTATTTTTTATCTTTTGTGTTTTATTTCTACATCTGTTTTATATCATTGCTATGTGATCTTGTTTTTGTAACACATATCCCCAACATATTCCATTTTTCTCTCACGTTATGTTTCCCCATACTTAGCCATTTTTCATTTTCCTTATTCTCCACTCTCCATGCTTAGTCATTTTTTCTCATTTTCCTTCCTCTTTCCTTTCTTTATAATTCATTCCTCTCTTTTTCTTCCCCTCTTCTCTTTATAATTAATTCCTCTCTTTTTCTTCCCCTCTTCTCTCTACACTTCCATACTTATTCATTTTCAATGCCACACATACTACTCTATCCTACTCCCCATACTCCATACTTAGGCATTTTCCCAATATTCCACAGCATTTCCATATTTATACTTAACCATTTCCATACTTATCCATTTATGTACTTATACCATTTCCATTTTCATTATCCACTTAGTTAATTTTCATAATACCCACCACTAATTCATTTCCATAATTTTTAAGTTTCATTATTTCTACATTCATTTTTCATTTACATATTCTATTTTCACACTTACGTGATTTACCTCCCCAACACTTAATCATTTTTCATAACTTACCATGTTTTACTACTTTTTACACTAAGTATTCCATTTTTTTATGAGGGACAACCTTCCTCTTCATTTACCTTTTTTATGTCATGTGTATCGCAACCCACAATCTCGCAACCCTCAATCTGCACCTCCACTTCTATTTTACCCAAATTGCACCCTCTCTAAGTTTTACACTTAGTCTATTTTTTGAATTTGGGAGACCCTCCTTCACCCATCCCTTGACCTATAATCTCCTTCACCCATCCATTGAACTCTAACCCGCATGACTTATCACCCACCCGCATGAATTATCACCCACGTGACTTATCTTAATTTGTTACTCACTTTTATACTTAGTCAATTATTTGAATGTGGATGTGGGACAATCCTCCTCTCCATTACCTTTTCCCCTCATGCATGTGTCCTGCAACATGCATCCCTACTTCATGTGTACTCATACTTAGTCATTTTTACATGCATCCCTACCTAATACTTAGTCATTTTTACCAAGTTTTATCTCCTCACCTACCTCCTTTACCTCCGCATTCTCATAAATCTTCCAACCTTTCTTTTAATTATTTAATATTATTTCATTTAAATACTATTTCCTATCCTAAGTTTACTTCTCTTTATTTTGGCACACACCTCCCAATGACACATGGAAATGAAGACCTATTATACATGGCCATGTGGCAGTGAGGTGAACTTATCCCTATGTGACACATGGAAGTGAGGTGGACCTACCCTCAAGTGACACATGGATGGATAGAGATGACTAGACAATGACTTGGCATGATGGGTGATGATGTTACAATCAAAAGATACTTTGTGCACAAGCTACACGGAATCCGATGGATTTATCTACTTCATTCACAAATAACTTGGAGATGCAATTTATTTATAAAGAAGTCATGATAAACTTCCCACAATGCATGTGGGATAGTGAAACTCGAATTTTCAAATCAAAGGCCCATAGCTCACGAGGACAGATCAATGGTGGCTAAGTCTCCATCTTCCAGAGCTTATAACTTTTGATCCCGATGTCCGATTTGAGAAAATGAGAGCTCATTAGAAAGGTAAAGAGACAAAAAAACACAATGGAAGTGGTTTTATTGGATTAAATATAATATACTAGGCCCTAACATTTTATTTTTGGGCTTGGAAAATTTTATTTTTGGAAAATAATTTATTTAAAGAAATTCCTAAGCTTATAAAGTGGGTCCCAATTCATGGAACAAATATATCATTTCAAATTTACAAAGGGAAAATAAAACACTAACTAAAAAATGGTTTCAATAAGATGAAGAGATATTAAAAAAGAGAAAAATAGGCAGAAGCAAAGGGTTGGTAGTGGGATGTTAGACAATTTGCTATAGAGGTCTTTTTGTTGGAAGCAAGTTAGACATTTCCAAATATTTGTGAATTGGTCTTCCTAACTTTCTCCTTCATATTCCTTTATTTTCAAATATTTCAATATACTTCCATACATTAGCTAAGACATTTCAGATCCAGAGGAGCAATATCCCTACTTGTAAAAGGTAGATGAAATTTATTTTGAGTTTATGTAATTTTCATTAAAATATTGTTGAGATTGTTTCAACCCTCTTGTTCCAAACATTTTTAATCTTATTTAATTTCGGTTATGATTATTAATTTCTCCCACAAATAACTATGTCATGGCTTTACATTAGTGATTCTTCATTCTTTGAGTCTAAAGCATTAGATTTCAAATGTATTGTCCATCAAAATAGTTTTTAATGAAGTGGTAATCTAAAGATATTTGATGACCTGTCCATTTTACTTTTCATTCATCTTGCAAAGTCATATCTAATTCTGGGTTCACAAAATTTTAAAAGGAAGGAAAAATATATGTCAAAAGAAAAATTTGTACAAATCTCTTTCAGTTGTATTTATTTTCTTTTATTTCCATGAATAATATGATTTGATTAATGAATAAATATGCTAAATGAGAGATTTGTTAGAAGATATTTTGGGGCTTTATCTTTAGCACTCACTCATTGCATTCATATACATCCATACAAAGAATCTTCCTATATATCAAGAAAGGATATCCACCTCTATAAAAATGAGGAGAGTCTTTCTTGTTCCCCACTATATTTTCTCTCAAATGTTGGTGATTTTCCCTTAACAAAAAAGAGGATCAACGTTTTTGGTGACCACACTGAGGATTGATTCATTTTAAATAAATATAATGCTTTTTAGGATCAAATATTATTGAAAAACTAGAAGTTTTCTGGTCAAGTCCTGGAAAAATATATGTCAAGGAGCATCAAATGGCATTAAAGACATGTTATTGAAGTTTTAGGAACAAGTTATTTATGCCAACTTCTACAAAACCAAAGAACCATCCAATATTTGAGAGGATGAGATTCCCGACGACTCCATCATTAAAAATCCATAGTTTGAAGAAAGATTCCATGTCGACTCCACCAAAAAGATTCCAGAATTTCAAGAATATATATATGATGACTCCTCTTAAGAGTTTATTTCATGTTGGGATGATATTTTTCTTTCCCTGCCAATCCCAATGGAATTTTTTCAAGTTACGATAAAGGGAGAAGGTACCCAAAGAAAGAAACGGTTGCATATAGGTCCACTCAATTTGCAAGGACAAATTCATCCCTTGCCAAATATTTCCATGGACAAGTTTCCCATGTTCTTTGGAAATACTTTAGAGGATGAAAAAAATCATTTGGTTAAGTTTGATAGTGTTTATGATATTTATAATGTGGATGAAGATGATGTTGCATGTCAACTATTTATCTTAAATCTAAAAGGAAATGGTAGTGAATGGTTTTATTCATTGCTGCTCGGAACCATCACTAGTTGGGATGTATTAGAAAATTTATTTGTCAAGAAGTATTTCCCAAGGAAATATCCATATTCTCTTTTCTTGAAGTTGATTTAAATCCATATGAATGAGAAAGAGACAATCAAATATTTCACTTTCATATTTATGAAAGTCCTTCATGAGTGTTGGCGCACAATGGGCAGACCCAAAGTTCAACATGAATTCACCAATAAAACCCTCAGATACCGGCCCTTTCGACATCACCCGCAAGCAGGCGAAGTCTCACTTGAGGTATCTATAGGGACTGTAGGAACTAGGTTTCCATAATGATGAAGGGATGGGAGGCAGTCCTCATAACCATTATAATTAGAATTATTTCACAATATCTTATATCATGTGTGAAGAAACATAAGAACATGTAACATATTCAAAATAACATACCTACATCATATGTGCGCAATAAATAGAAAAACTAACACTTCATGACATAGAGACACCATATTTAATGTGGTTCACCCAAGATGGGATATGCCCACAACGACCAACTTCTTATTATATTATTCAGAATCATCTATTACAACATATGTGCATTGTGATCATACATTATTCCCTTGTAGTTCTCCTATCTCTCTCTCTATCTATGTCGCATACATTGCATCGCATACATTCACTACTTCTTACTCTCTTACTACTCTCTTCTACTATGACTACTTGATTCTCACCCTTACTACCCTCTATGCAAAAAACCTTACATATTTATACAATTACAATAGGGCTTAGCCCTTGTAAATGAACCAAGAATTCCTAGCGGCTTCAATAATCTTCCTTCTTTTACGCACGATTGTCTCAAAAGTGTGCCAATTGCTTTTCCATATTTCACATGTGCTGCATATTTCCCAAAACGGGTCCCAAAATTCTATCCCAATAGGCTCCCAACACTCACCTGTGGTTCGTCCTGAGCCACTCAGGCCTACTGTTGGTATCCCTTTCACGTCACAATGAACTTCTTAAAATTTTCCTTCGTAGTTGCGACCTTCTCCTTTGCTTTTGCTTCTTGCATCAAAATCCCCTCTGATGTTTGCATGGTAATGGGGGTATTCCATTTCATTGCTTGCTTCACTATGCCTTGTGTAGATGCAAGTTCTTATGTCACCTAAAAGGAATCCTCATGTAGCGACTCAATCTTTTGCATGAGAGTATGTTGTTCAGATATTATTTTGTTTATCTTGAAGTACAACAACATGTTCTCAACTATGGTTGTCATTCATTATGTTGGTTTCAGAGAGCTCATTGTTTCTTTGAATTTTTGGCCTTCTTCTATGCAGTATGTAACCTTTGTTCTAATTCTTGTAAATTTGCATTCTATAATAATCGAGTCCACACTTGTGTACTGTCTTCATATAACTTTTCACATTCCTCATCTAAGATCCTAATTATTTCCACGGTCATCATAGTTGTCTTCTCATGTTTCTCCCTTTCCTCTAGTGGGGTACTTGGTGTTGTGTGAGCTTCCAAATATACTATCTTTGCGCGAAATCCTTGAATGTGTTTGCTTATATTTGTCACTTCCTCTTCCAAGGGAGTATCTACTTCCATGGGTACCTCTGGAAATTTGTTGTACACATCCTATACTGCCTATTGCAACCTTGTTGTCTTCTACATGGCCTTGTCCCATTTCAACATGAGTTTACTATACTCTTCCTATAGTGCATCATTGTCTGCATTTACTTTAGCCAACTCCATAGACATCAACTCTGCGTGCAACTGGATCTCCTGGGTAACACTTGTATGCAATTTGTGTAACACTTGTCAATATGACTTAATGCTTGCACGCGCTCCTACATTCCTATTGTGAAGAACTCTATGGCCCCTGCAAATATCTTCATGATCTAGTGCTTTGCTGATGATGATGGTGGTTGTGATGTCATCGGTCATGACTCTATTGTATTTGATGTGCTCTTTGTTTGTTCTTCTTCTGTCATTTGGAATGCTTCTATCCCAGTTGATTCCAAAATTTGGTGTAGTGTAGCTATCTACACTTGCACATTCGTATTCATTTTCAGTTGTTTCTACACATCTCGCAGAAATGCTTCTTCCGTTACTTCTTTGACTTGGTCCCCAATATTTTCCAATTCATCCCCAGTCAAGGCTTGGATAGCTAGTTTCTTTGATGCTTTCCTCTTCTTGTGCTTGTGCATTGATTTCTCCTTAGGGTGTTCATTTCTCTTCTCTCTAGTGTGTGGTGTTATTTCTTGAGTATCAACTACACCATTTCCATGTTCTTCATGTTCCTATTCTTCTTCTTTATCCTTCTCTAGTTGTTGTATCTCCTTATGCATTGTTTCTGTCATTGCGGTTTTCCACTCCCCTTCCCAGTCATTGAAAATCTAGCTGACATCATGTTCTGTCAACCTGTAGTTAGTCAGAAACCACTATTGATCTAGATCCCTCTTTTCTTGTATGTACATGTAGTTTGGCCTTGCCTTACATTGCGCAATTTCTTTGTATGATTCAACTATCTGGGGTAGAATGTGCAGTGTGTCCTCAATGCATTGTCGGATTGTCTCCTAATATATGTATAAAGGGATATTGTTATCCATATGCCTATTCTTATGTACAATATGTAGCAAAGAAACATATCTTGTTGCCAAGAACAATTGTTGCATACCTTCCAGGAACTGGGTTTGTTCTAGCTCCCTCCAAGAAACTAATGCAATTAAAATTAACAACCAAGCATAATGAAATTTCGTTCCTTTCTCCTATGCTTACCTACAATGAGTTAAGAACTGGTTCACAAAAAATGTCACCCAATTCATTTGTACTCTTGTTGTGCACTTCTATGTGGTTGTTATTACTCTTGTTGGAATTTGATCTCTACGAGACTTCATGAGAAACTTGCAAGCCAACAAATGTGCCACAAAACTTATAGAATCATCATTGATGATTGCTACATCCAATCCACTCGCTCCTCTATATGTGTTGTATTTTTCCTTCATCCTCTCTACTAGTGTTTTCTCATTATTCTTATATGTGAACAAAGGTAGTGGGTATTCCCCTGCTGACAACAGTACTGTAATCTACGCAATAAGTTGGGTGTCAATCGACACTTCCCTGTGAAACCATAGGAACCCTCCATGGATGAAAATCAAAAACAAATTATTTTCTTCTTCCAAAGTGTGAGAGCTCCAACGGGTTCAGTATATCTGTTCGTTGTAGTCCTGTTTCCCATTCTTGCAGCTCAATTGTGAGTATGAGTGAGTTAGGGATGATTGATGTGTGCAAGTAATTTTGTGGTAGTAACTCTGGAAAATCCTTTAGATATGCAAGGTTTTGATTCAAAAACTTCAAGCTTCGTCCTGCACCCAACATATCTCCCTCAATAGTGACCCCAGGTGGAATCACTGGTGTAACTAGGTCATACTTCAGTTCCTTGGGTAATCTGACTAGTTTAACTATTGGCTTCCTAGGTGGTACATAAGTTATGGTAAAGTTGACCATATCTGATGTCTCTTCTCTCTGGGTTTCTTCCAACATCAAATTTTATTCCTTCTTAGTACGCGGTTTCTTAGTTTGTGATTTGGATGCTCCTTCTTTTGGTGCCTCCATAGCTCTCTTTAGTTCATCTTTGTTTGCAACTCACTTGACTCTTCTTTGCCTCTCTATTATCTTCTAATTTCTATGCAACAATAACCTTTTCTCTTATCCCCTTGTCTAATTTTATAGGATGTTTCCAACTGTTATCTTCCTCTTCATGCCAAAATTATCAGTCCCATCCTATTTTATTCACATTCAATTCTCGTCCAGATCCTGCATTAAATTTGAATTTTTCAGTGGATCGTGGTCTAGATTTTCCATCCTATCAAAATCTCGGCATCACTTCTCATTTATGACTATGCATTCCCTCCACCTATCCATTATGTTTTCTCTTTAATTATTTTCCTATCCTCTACGTGGATATTTATCCTAGATCTTCCCTTCTCCTTTTTTCACACAATTTAATTCTCCTTGCTATCTGCGACATTTTCTTGTTCATCTCTTTTTATGCTACTTTGACTCTTTGAACAATACCCAATTCAGAACTTCAATATTCTTTTTGCTTCAAATGTTTATTGTGGTTTTCCTTAATATATTTTATTGATTTTTATTTTCTTTTTCTATAATATAGATACTATGGTACATGTCCTATGTAGCCAATCTAGTGTGCGGAAGCACGAATGTCCCTATATAGTTTTATCCAACCACCATTGAGAAATCCTTCTATGATTTCCCCATTCAATTTATCCAACTGAACAACACCTACGTCTATCACAAATATTATCACATACGAACCCAACCAGTGCATTTTGAACTTTCAAGGGTTCTTGAAAAATTTGTTGTCATAGAGAAAAACCAGGTCTCCTATTTGGAACTTCTTCTATTTAATATGTTTTTCATGCCATGCCTTTTTGCGTTCTTTCCAAACTTGCTGATGAAACTTGTGACGAAGTGATATTCCTCTAGTTCCACTAGCTCTAAAAGTATTTTCTCTACTGCTCCATAATTTGTGAGTTTTGTCAGTGCAATGATGCATAGACTTGACACAATGAACTCCATGGGAATAAATGCTTCCTGGCCATATACTGATCAGAATGGTGTATGTCCTGTCAAATTATTACATGTATTTTGATATGCCCATAGTAGTGCAAGAATCCATAGGTCCCAATCATCTTGATTAACATTATATATCTTTGTTAGTGCATTCTCTAGGATCTTATTAAATGATTCCAGTGTTCTGTTCACCTGAGGATGATAAGGTGTGCTCTTCTAGTGATAGATATGAAATTATTTTGTCAGTGAAACAATTGTTTTATTCAATAAATGTGTTCCCTAATAACTCATAAGGATTCTCAGACATCCAAACCTTGTGACAACATTTTCAACTCAAAACCACGCAGTAGTCTCTAAGTTGCAATCTCTGGTAGGTTTTGCTTCATCCTATCGGATCAAGTATTATGTCACAGTGATTATATATCTTTCTCCTAACTTTTTTCCTAGTGGGTTGATCAGTCAAATGAAACAAGTTGCCCATTTATCAAAATCCTACAACATAACTTGAAATATTAAAGGCATCTTGTCTCCTCTAGATGGCTTCCCAACTCATTAACAGACATCACATGTTTGATAGAACTCCTTATCATCCTTATGAAGGGTGGGCCACCAAATTCCTATGCACAAAATCTTTTGATTCATTGATTTCCTTGCATAGTGGCCTCTCGTAACTCCTTCACGTGCCTCTGATATTATCGCAGTCCTCTCATTCTCCAATGCACATCATCGAAGAATACCATATGTGCCTAATTTATATAAATTCCCCTCTATAAGATAATAATTTGTTTCCTTTACTACTAATTGTTTCTTTTGCGTAGTTGTAAAGTTGGGTGGGGATACTCTTGTGCTTAACAAATAGACAATATCTTCAAATTAATATTTGACCATATCTACTGCAAACAAGTGCACATCTGGTAGACTTTCGTCCAAATTTACATCTTCCCCTGTTAATATGCATGACAAATGATCAAGTCCTATGTTTAATTTTCTTGGTTTCACAATCACTTCAAAATCACACTCCTGAAATAATAACAACCATTTGCATATCTTCCCCCCAACACTGGTTTATTGAACAAGTATCTCACTGTAGAATGATCCATGTACATCTTGAAATGTGATACTAGAAGATAATGCCTAAACTTATATAGTGCATACACCATTGACAGTCCTTCAGGATCTATAGTAATATAATTTTCTTCAGTAGTTGTTGGCCCTTGACCAAGTTTTGGAGATCCTTGGTCATGTTTGACCTCTTTCGGGACTTTGATAGGCTAGTCAAAGGCAAAGCTCAAGTCGAAGCAGAGATCGCATGATATCGACCCCTTTTTAGGGTGGTTTTGGGATTAGGGTTTATGTAACGGGTATGGGATGTCAGCCCATGGGTTTTACCCATGTTTGGGCCCATTTTGTAATGTATAAATAGATATCTATGTGATGTAGGAAGAGGCCAATGTGCTAAGTGAGAATAGTTGTGGATCCTTTGTGCATGCTATGTGTTAAGAGCTTGCATAGCTAAGTGAAAGTGATTGTAAGAAGCTTGTGTATAGACCATAAGAAGGATTTGTGCTTAAACCTAGCTCAGGGAAGGAGGATCTGGCGAGGTGCACGCATATATCTTTTCCTATGCGGAGTGGGTTCTGAGGCTTTGTGCATGTAAGGAGATTGACAGAAGATAATAAAGAAGACGAAGAGTTGGTGGGCATAGCCCCACACTGGGGTGAACCAAGTATATCCTGTATTATGGTTTCTTTGTGCATTATGGTTGTATGTTAGTGATGTGATTTATGCTTAGTGTCAATATCTTTATGTATGATGCATATGGTATATTATCTTAGTGCTTAGTAATGTGAATGAATGCTATATTTGATCTCTTTCCATATGTTAAGTGCTTAGATGTGTTAGATCTGGTTGAATATTGCATTGTTCTGTAATTAGGGTTTGGATCTGTGATGTGAATAAAGGTTAAATATTAATGAATGTTAACCGCTAAGTACTTTGTTAGAGTGGTGTAATCATAGATCTGTGTCCCAGCTAGGTTATAGACACTTAAGTCCTGCAACCACCCCTGCCTCTACCTCGGGTGAGACTTCATCTTCTTCGCAGGTGTTGTCGAAAGGGTGGGTAGTTAGGGTTTTGTTGATGCATTGTTGAAGCATTGAACCCTGGGTATGCCCCTGTGCCAAAAAATGGTTCCGTTGTCAGGACTGAAACTGTGATTGCTGGGAACTGAAGAAAAGAGAGATTTTGCGTAGATCTGTTGCTTTAGTGTGCAGTATTCTACTTGACTTATGAAGCTCTTTGTTGAGAAGAGAAGTTTGATCTAAATAAAAGAGGTAAGACCTTGAAGCTTTGTTCTCTGAGAAAGGTAAGATAAGTGAAAATTTTTGTTTCGAAAGAATGAATCTAGGTATATTTGATCAATTTTGTCCTAATCCAAAAACTAGGGTACAGTTAGAAGAAAGAAGATTTGATATAATAGATCTGATAATAATGAAAGGTATGTTATCCCTATGCATAGAAAGAATGTTTGGACTAACAAATGGATGCAGGATCCTAGAAATATTTTTTTGCAGGTTAGTTATTGTGATCCCAGTGTGCAGTATAGGAAAGGTTGGGGATCATTTAAGAGAAAGAGAGGATTCACCCTTTGTTACAGTTGCAGAAGACTGGGAAATATTGCTAAGGAATTCCCTGGAAGAAGACCTAGTTGTCTTTGTTGTAAATCTATGTACCATGAAGTTTTGGATTGTCCTAGAATGATTGATAAAGTTGAAAAGATGAATATGAAACAAGAAAACTATGAGACAAGCCAAGAAACTAAGGATATGATATAACCCCAGAAAGAATCAAAGATTGTATTACTACAGATGAAAGAAACCTTGAATGACCACATAAATATCAACTTATCAGAAGTATTAAAAGAGAGAGTACATAGAAACAAGAATAGGAGACTTCGACATAGACTGTGTCCTAGATGAGGAAACATAAGTGAAGAACATGACAAAAAGAACTTGGGAAATTTTTGGAAAGCCTTCTATGGTTCCTTCATTAGGAGAAATAGGATTATTTAGAGGAAAGTTGATAACCCTATGTGGAAGACTTACCTAGATATCTATGAGTTCTCATGGAACTTCGTCAAAAGAAGAATTTGAGATCGTTAAGTTTGTTGAGAAAAGAGCCACATTTGTTATCTTTCTAGGAAAAAACTAGATTGAGAAAGATTAGATACGAAGGAAACAAGAAGAGGAGGATATAGAACAGAAAAAGAAAGAACTAAGAGATTTCATGGTTAGGAGAATAACACACTTGATAGAAGAACAAGAGAACCAGTCGAAGATACTAAAGACCAAATATATGGATGTCGAAGTTGAAAGGACACAGGAAGACTGGAGACACCTGTATGTACAAGAGAGTAGAGCACCTACCCTAGACAGATAAGAAGTATTACCCTTGAATCTATGAAAGACCCTCCATAGAGCGAAGTTATCATGCCAAGAGGAGATAAGAATGATAATGGAAAGAGGAAACCAATGATTCAAATCATAGGAAAGAAGGACAGAAATATCAGTAAGAAGAGGGAAAAGTTAGAAAAATTACAAGAAGTTCCAGAGAATACTTCACAGAAGAAAGGTTTCCAGAACTCGAACTTCGTCGGAATATCAGTACAACACAGAATGGAACTTCTCCATGAGGAAGCAATGTGATCGTTGGAGGCAATATGACCTTTTGATCGATGCTCCTGAACGGTTAGGAAAGAATTTATGGCCCAAAATTTCACCATTGGACCGTTGGGACCGCACCATAATGGATGGAATTGCATTGAATAAGCCTTTGCAACCCGTTGAAAGAAATTGTTACGGTGTTATCTATTTATCCCGTCGAGTGTTGCACTGAGAACACTTTTTCCAATTGTGATTATCTGAGCCCACAGAGAACTAGTTGATTTCACACAGTGATCATTGATACCTCAACATCCATTCTGTTACAATGAGTATTGTTCACTGACCCAAGATATCGGATCTTGATTGTTCATGTTGGAAAAAATTAGTGCAGAAGAAAATGTCATTGAAGAGATTCTAATAGACCTCATGGCCGAGAAGGTGATGTCCGCAGGCATCCAAGCCTCATCGACGCGAGGAGTGCAAGCCTCCTCATCGACTGCTCATGGATCTGGACCATCCCGAGATGCGACCAAGAAAATAACCAAGCATCATGATGACTTGTTGAATGCAAAGATAATTCCATCCATCCTACCTGACTACAGAATAAATCACAAGAGAAAGTCATAGAGCAACACCGAGTTGCGCAGCAGGAGAAGGCGACCTTCAAACCAAGTTAGAAGAAAATAAAGTGAAGATCCAATAGGAGAAAGAATAGCTTCTTATAGAGCAGGTCAAAGTTAAATAATCATTCAATAGATCACTTTTCTCTATGAAAGGATTGGAGTAGATGGAAGAAGACCTGGTAGTGAATCAATTCGTGAATCTTGTGAAAGCCATTCAACAGCTTCAACAAAGAGTCACAGAACTAGAGATACAAACAGTGCCAAGCACTCCATAGGAAGTGTGAGACTAGAGAGAAGCAACTTCCCGGAGCGTAGCTGAAAGGATCGAATCATTATCCATGGAATTCAAATAGCTAATCAGTCGCAGTGTGCAGACTTATGAGCACCTTATTGAGGACCCTGAACTGAAGATACTGGAGTCACAGCTCCAGGAAGCAAAGAAGAAAGCAACAACAGTACAAGCACAGTTGAAACTCATGTTAGCAGTTGAGAGGATTAAAATATCCCAAGAACAGCACAAGGCTCAACAACAATTCCATGCCATACAAAGAAAACTCATGGAAGTGACTCATAAACTCTAGCCAGTCCAACATCCAGCGTGTCTACTATTTGAGGAGATTGAAGGCCAAGGAGAAGACTTAGAACAAGTAGTCACTTCGGTAGAACAACACTTATAAGGACCTGTGAACGAGGTAGTTATTCAAGAGTTCACCGAGCAAGAGGCCTTGACGCAACAACAGGTTGAAGCAGCTTGACCCGAGCTCCAGGATTTTGAGGAAGAGTTGCCCAGACCAGAGTGACTCGGGACGAGTCACAGGTGAGTGTTGGGGGCCTGTTGGCCCTTGACCAAGTTTTGGAGATCCTTGGTCATGTTTGACCTCTTTTGGGACTTCGACAGGCTAGTCTAAGGTGGAGCACAAGTCGAAGCAGAGATTGTGGGATATTGGCCCATTTTTAGGGAAGTTTTGGGATTAGGGTTTATGTAATGGGTATGGGATGTCAGCCCATGGGTTTTACCCATGTTTGGGCCCATTTTTTAATGTATAAATAGATATCTAGGTGATGTAGGAAGAGGCCAATGTGCTAAGTGCGAATAGTTGTGGATTATTTGTGCATGCTATGTGTTAAGAGCTTGTAGAGCTAAGTGCAAGTGATTGTAAGAAGCTTGTGTATAGTTCGAAAGAAGGCTTTGTGCTTAAACCTAGCTTAGGGAAGGAGGATCTGGAGAGGTGCGTGTAGATCTCTTTTCCTATGCGGAGTGGGTTCTGAGGCTTTTTGCATGTAAGGAGATTGACAGAAGATAATAAAGAAGACGAAGAGTTGGTGGACGTATCCCCATACTAGGGTGAACCACGTATATCCTATGTTATGGTTTATTTAAGAATTATGGTTGTATGTTAGTGATGTGGTTTATGATTAGTGTCGATATCTTAATGTATGATGCATCTGGTATACTAGATTATTTCTTAGTAATGTGAATGAATGCTTAATTTGATCTCTTTCCATATGCTAAGTTCTTAGATGTGTTAGATCTGGTTGAATACTACATTATTCTGTAATTAGGGTTTGGATCTGCAATGTTAATAAAGGTTAAATATTGATGAATGTTAACTGCTAAGTACTTTATTAGAGTGGCATAATCACATATTTGTGTCCCAGCTAAGTTGTAGGCACTTGATTCCTACAACCACCCCTGCCTCTACCTCGGGTGAGACTTCATCTTCTTCATAGGTGTTATCGAAAGGGCTAGTAGTTAGGGATTTGTTGGTGTGTTGTTGAAGCATTGAACCCTAGGTCTTCCCCTATGCCAATAGTAGTCGACAAATTTCTGCTGGAAAATGAAATGGAATGATCCAAACCTTATTCTTTTGGATGATCTATAACTGCACCTAACTCTATAGATGATGCATCTACATGGACATGTAATTCCTTATTCCAATATGGAAATACTAAAATCAGTGCAGTAACCAGTTTTTTCTTCAAGATATCCAAAATTTGTTGACATTCCTCATTCCATTGAAACTTTACCTCCTTTTTCAAAAATGTTTCCAACGGGGCTATAATCTTCACGTATCCCCTAATAAAATTCTTGCAGTACCTCGTATGAACCAATTTTTCTCACATTTTTCGCACTGAAGCATGTGGTGGAAAATCAACAATAACATCAATCTTTGCAGGATCAACTAAAATTTCTTGTTTACATACTACATGACCCAACAAGATACCAAATGGTGCGCAAAAAATACACTTCTTCAAGTCCTAGGAGATATGAAATTGTCTACATTTTTCTTGCATCAAGCATAGAGTTTCAACATGGTCTTTTAACAAATTAAACATTGTCCAATCATCCAAATATACTTTTAGGAATTTATCAATGAATTCTTTAAAAGTTGCGACAACAACTCGAGAAAATATTGTTGGTGCATTTTTAAATCCAAAAGCCATGATTGTATACTGATAGCATCCCCATTCTATCACAAATGTTGTCTTATTCCTATCCTCCTGCGCAATCTTAATATGGTGATACCCAAAGAATCCATCAATAAATGAGTATGCTTCATGTCCTCCTACATTCTCCAAAACTTCATCTATAAACGAAGTAGGAAATGGGTCATGTAAGAAAGCATCATTTAATTTCTACAGGTCCACACAAATCATGATTCCACCTATCTTATTTTCCTCAATCACCATCATATGTATCTATTCTGACTCTGTGACAGGTTCAATAATCCCATCTTCTAGCATCCTATATATTTTTTCTTTCACTTTCTGCTTATATACTAGGTTCAATCGATACGATATCTGCTTTATTGGATTTACATATGGCTTCAAAGGGATCCTCATCTATCCTATCTCCCCAACAATCCCTTTCATTTATGAAAATGTAGTTAGGAAAAGGTCCCAGTATTCGCGCAGTAAATCAACAATATTCTCGACAGTTTATTCATTCCAGTAATATCCAATGTTTGTGAACTTGGGATTATCCTTTGTACCAATATTCACCTTTTTCATTCTCAATGGATTTTCATACTTGATATATTCAATCTAGGGACCCTCTACTATGCACTCTCCTTTGGTTTATGTTATTTTCAAATTCCTTGGGTCTTCCTCCTCCTTGTCATCTCCAACAACAATATAGTATTCCAAAACCTCTTGAACCGACACATAATGTTTGGGCACACTACATAAGTGTACTAGTCTCATTGAGTCTTCTGATGTAAATATCTTGTTCTTAATGATCTGTAGAGTTATTTCTACCAAAGGGGCATCATCTTCAAAATTGAAAGTTACCTTGAAGTTACGAGTCAAATATTCCTAGTCGGTTGTTCCTTTGCGTGCTTCCAGTTCTAAATACCAGTTCTTCAATATCACATCCAGGAAGTGTATAGAAAAGTGCATCCATTTAATCTTAGGTACTGAGCTCCATGTCATTGCGCACTATGTAAGATGATCTATAGGAAAAATCAATCCAATATACTTTTTCACAATATATTTAGTATGTTTTCCAAACCTAACATGTAATATCCTTTTGTTGGATTACTGAGAGGGGGGGTGAATCAATAATAGAAAAAATTAATCCTTTTTAACCATATAATCCAAGTGTTAAATCAATGTAGAATTATCATCCAATTAATGTAGAGTAAATAATCAATGAACAAATGAAAAACCATACACATACACAGAACACTAGTTTTTTACGTGGAAACCCAAAGCGGGAGAAAACCACGAAATGATTTTTCTTATATGTCTTGAACAATTACATTCATTGGAAGCACCAAATTCCTTTGTTTTCCAAATTCAACTAGAAGGAGGTTACAACCCCCTATTTTCTTAGGCTACAACCTGAGGGAAGCTCCAACTCCCCAATTATCTGGCTACAACCCCCTATGTTCTCCAGCTACAACCGAAAGGTGGATACAACCACCTATCCTTGCCCCATCCAACCACCCTGAAGTAGAAGTAAAATGATGGAACCACTGTCACACTATCACTGTGAGATATATCGTTGTACACCTGTACCAATAAACCTAAACCATGCATAAACATGTACCCCAACCTATAATCAACCTGTATCATAAACAAGTGCATCAACCATGCACCAACCTGTACTAAACAATCTGTAATCAACATGTACCATAAAAAAGTGCAACCAACCATGTACCAAGTATGTACCAATCATGTGTCAACTACTCATCAATATGTATCAACACCATCAACTATACACCTCATGTATGTGCCAACTCATCAACTACTTGTCTCAACCATGTACCCAACTTGTATCTCAACGAAAATCCCTCATCAATTTCATCATCCAAATATGATTTATAAATTTGTAATATAATTGGTGTATATGATCACATTCCTGCAAACCTTCCTTAACTTTAATAGCAAGAGACTATGATTTTCATCAAACTTTTTTTCAGTCTCACGTGCCTAGTTTTGGATTATTCAACAACCCTAACTTGAAATAATCATAACTTTGTACATGTAATTAATAAAGATCTAAAATTGATACACAATGTTCTTCAATGTGTTTTATGAAATTCATCCAGGTGTCACTACTTGGAACCTCTCATAAAATGAGTTATAGAAAAAATGACATACCTTGTTGAATTCTAGCCTATTCTAGAGAGCGACCTTGTAGAGTGTGACCCACATGGAATATTTGTTGAATAGATATGAAACTATTACACAGCATAATACAGACTGTACTATAACCAAAACATTTTTTCTTACTGAATTTGGATTTGTTATTAAGAAGTTATGATGGTTTTACCTGAAACACCTGTGTTTTACTAGTTTCAGCACTAGCCACAAACCCTATTTTCCATAGTGTAAATCCAAAAATGCAATGACCCAAAAGATGAATTTTTTACCATGGACAATTGGATATGTTTCCTCAATGTCATAGAAATTTCATGGTCTGAATCATTCTAGAAACAAATTTATTGAGAAAATGGTGAGATGACCTATAAATAACATACCTTAGAAAGCATCATCAAAAGAATTTATCCTTCCTTGAATTCCAGCTTTCTTTTCTTCACCTTCCCTCAAAAACTTGGATTAGATATCCTTTGGTTACCTTAGACACCTATAGGTATTCAATATGCTCAATTGTCTCTAAAATGAGAGATCCTTGCCTCTTATTTATACTCTCCAAGTAGCTTCCTTAAAAACATCTTCGAGGTCACTTTGCTTACTTTCCTTATTTTAGGATTAACCCACTTCTAATTTATCCATTAAATTTATTATTTAAATAATTTATTTTGTATTCAATTTGAATTATATTACACTCATCACTTCACTTTATTATTTACCTTATAAAATCTCTTAAACCACTTTGACTACTTTGACCTTTTGGGGCTTCTAGATGACATAAGAGGGTCCTCCAACTTCGTAAGGCCATAACTTTCAAACCGTGAGGAGTTATGTGACGTTCCACATACCACCAGAAATGGAATGACATGTACCATACATATAGAATAGTATTACCTAAAAATATATCAAAACTCATACCATTATCCATCAAACAAACTTGGGTCCATTACCCAAACCTGGGTTCTCCAACTTCTCATGGCCATAACTCTCTAACTGTGAGGAGTTATATGAAGTTCCACATACCAACAGAAATGGAATGAAAAGAAATATCCATCTAGGATATTTTCAACAACAAATTCACTGACCTTCATCTCATTATTCCACAAATAAGCATGGGTTCTCTAACCATTCTTCAAGGATAACTCAATCTGCAAAGCGTCTTCCTGTGAGGGATTTCACCATAAGGGGACCACTTTGGATTTCATCCATATATACTTATTATGAACCATGAAAAGACAATAATTATTTATCTTTACATCAAACAAACTTGGGTCCATTACCCAAACGTTTGTGCTAGACTCATTAAATAAACTTGGGTCCATTTGATCCGGAGTATTTTCGACACGACATGAGATCGGAGATATAATAAAGAAATGCACAGAGACATCACATATATTCAATAATATAACATAAATGTATCAAAAGTGAAACCATAAACACATATATACAGTGATACACGATTTCTATTAATGAAAGAAATGTACAGAGACTGTAAAAATGTAGAGTGAAAGACTCGCTAGAATGGTGGCAACTTATCTCTGAGAAGAGATGTGACAGCTACTCGCATTCGCAAGAAGATAATTACAATGAGGCTCTGAAGGCCTTTTACAATAAACAGGAATTCCCAAAACCATAGACATCCAAAAACCTAACCCTAGGAGATGAAGTGCCAAAATTCATGTGGGCCCCGTTTGGGTAAGTTAGTACATCAAATTTCTGGCGTCGTAACTTTTGCATACGATCTTCGTTTTAGGCGTATGATAGCATGTTGGAAAGGTATCATCGAGGAGATTCATTTTGGGGGCTCAATCATGCCATTATCTATCATTGAGAACCTCGATCTCGAAAAACCTTCATTTAGGCCCTCAAAATGGCCCCGGAAGTTAAAACCTGCTAAAAATAGTAAATTGTCAAAATTGGCAGAAAATTGTTTTGATCCAGTCAGAAAAGGTGGGTGGCCACCGATATCCACCTGGATCAATCCTCCATCCTTAGGAAGAAATGGTCTCCATTGCATTGAGTTCCCGGGGGATAGGGAAAAGTGTTTGTTGAATCTACATCTTGGTGAGTTGCTTGCCTTGCTAGAGAAGTCGTGCTGCTCAGTTTGTGGAATTTTGTCACGAACCTATTGAGGTTGAGGCCATTCAACAAGTTGGGCTACATGAGAGGACGATGTGTATAAGGAATCTTTTCTCTTTGTTGCAACCTTGTCGACTTTCTTCTGTTTGATAGAAGGTGCTTGGGGCAAGGTCGTAGTGGTTGCAATGTCCTTCTGTTCTCCTTTTGAACAGATTGTGAAGAAGCTAAATTTTGCAGTATGAGATACTACCTTGCGGCACTTTTTAGGTGGAACAGTAGTTGGAACTACCTCTGGTATTCTGTAGATATGACCCCCTAGAAAAACAATGACACTGCGGGGTCGAGACTCATAAACAACATGGCACTTCCACATATATGGTTGGCCCAAGAGAACATCACAGACATCTAGTGGGGAAACATCGCATAATACCTCATCCTTGAAGGGTTGGATGTCATATGACAATCGACATTGTTGGCTGACACGGAGATCTCATCCTTGGCAAAGCCACCTGATGTTGTATGGTTGCGGGTGTGGTGTTGTCGACAATCCCAACTGTTTGATGACCTCTGTTGAGATGAGGTTCCTCTGGCTTCCACTATCAACAATAAAATGCAACGGGGTCCCCTTCACCCACATTTGTGAATGAAAAAGGTTCTACCCCTCTTCAGGATCTGTTGGTTCTTCTGGTTGAATTGTTGGGGTCATGACAATAGCAGTGGGGTCCGCATCAATGATCTGTCCTTTACCATTATTTTCAGAATCAGATTCTGAATCAGAGTTCAGCTCTTTTTCTTTGATCTCGGCCACCAATTATTTTTTTGAGCGACATTCATCGGTGTTGTGCCAGGGGATTTTGTGGAAATCACACCATTTTTCGGTGTCCTTCTTTGTCTTCCCATGACCCTTCTTTTCCTGTGTCTTGGACTAGTTTTCAGGAGACTGTTTGTTAGGGATGTCTTTGTCATACTTTGGTTTTTGTGAATTTGCAGACCCAAATTCCCACTTGTTCTAGTGCTTAAATTTATTCTCAATTTTAACAACATATCGATAAGCAGCACCGAGTGATGAGATGTCCAAAAAATCCATTTCAGTTTGGATGTATCTGTGTAGAGCCCCACAGTATTTCAGAACCAAATTTCGCTCGCAGTCTTTGATACCCAACTTGGTGCACAAGGTATGGAAGGTATTGGTGAACTCTGGAACTGCTTGGCGCCTCTCTTTCTGCAATGTGGTCCATCTCATGTATTGGTCCTCATAGTTTCCAATAGGGTAATACTATTCCTTTACTGCATCCACAAAACAATCCCAAGTGGGATCGGCCCCATATATTCCAAACTCCTCTGTGGAACTTTTCTCCCAATAATTTTCCCACCAATGTTTGACATGAGGGAGAGCTTTAAGGAGTGTGAAGGTGATATTTTCTTTGTCGAAAAAATTGTGAACAGAGAAATAACCTTCTAGCAGAGTTAACCATTTTTCTAGGGCTTATGCATCTATCTGTCCTTCAAATACAGGAATATCAAAATTAACTTGTACCTTGAAAGGCGAGGTGCCTCCAAAGTGGTCGCTTGATGAATATGTGTCTGATTCTATTGGAAAGTGTTGAAGGATGTGGGAAAAATTCTCCATCATTTCGTCCCTCTATCGTGTGAGAGCTTGCTCAAGCAAGAGATTGATAGGATCGTCTACTCCATCGTTTTTATTTTCTTCCGCCATCGAGGGTTTCTTGGGTGTGCAAGAGCGATTATATTCAAGAGAGACAAGCTTGAGACCCAACTTTCTATACTTGGACCTCGTCGGGTACATGCACTGAAAAAAGCGATCAAGAGCAGCCTGCTCTGATACCACTGATCCAGATTATTTTCAGCACAAAATGAGATGGGAGATATAATAAATAAATGCACAGAGATATCACAGATATTCAATAATATAACATAAATGTATCATATATGAAACCATAAACACATATATATAGTGATACATGATTTCTATTAATGAAAGAAATGTACAAAGACTATAAAAATACAAAGTGAAAGACTCGCTAGAATGGTGGCAGCTTATCTCTGAGAAGAGATGTGACGGCTACTCGCACTCGCAAGAATATCATTACAATGAGGATTTGAAGGCCTTTCTACAATAAATAGGAATTTCCAACACCCTAAACATCCAAAAACCTAACCCTAGGAGATGAAGCGCCAAAAGTCATGTGGGCCCCGTTTGGGTAAGTTAGTACATCAACTTCCCGGGGTCGTAACTTTTGCATACGATCTCCATTTTAGGTGTATGATAGCTCGTTGGAAAGGTATCATTGAGGAGATTCATTTTTGGGGCTCAATCATTCCTTTAGCTATAATTGAGAACCTCAATCTCAAAAAACCTTCATTTAGGCCCTCAAAATGGCCCTGGAAGTTAAAACCTGCTAAAAATAGTAAATTGCCAAAATTGGCAGAAAATTGTTTTGAGCCAGTCAAAAAAGGTGGGTGGCCACCAATATCCACCTGGATCACCATTACCCAAACCTTTTTTCTACTGGAATTCTCTACTGAACTTTCTCCAAGGGTTGACATCAATCACTAAGGGTTGACATCAATCTACAATATCAATCTCAAATATTTGAAATCAATGACAACCAACAATCCATACCAACTATCCATCAACCTAAGCCAATTGTATGACAATATCCCCCTTTGGAATTGATGGAAACACCAACATTTATGGAAACACTTAGTCATGATAACATTCATGCTTATACTCTTTATCAATGTTTCTATCTCTCCCCCTTTGACATCAATGGAAAAGGGTATATCCATTTGGGGATGCTCCCCCTAACTAAAATCTCCTTGGGGCTACTCCCCCTGTCTATGTGCCTTTGATTTTTCTTTGTGTTTATAATCCTCTGATTACTCTCTTTCCCTTCATATGAATAATATATCCCCCTTTGATAAAGGGTATCACTCTGAAGTCATATCTCTCATTCTTCCCTTATGACAATCACTCCCCTTGGAAACATGCCTCTATGCTCTCTCTCCAAGCATTTACCTTTTGCATTGGATAAATCTCGCCCCATTTTTCCTATTTATGGTGCTTCCTCATGTACATCTAAGACATATAAGATAAGCATTCAAAAAACATTCATTTTGGAGTATAAATAACTTCAAGTCTCTGGTGAAGATATTCAAAGGCTTCCCATGGAAGTGGTTTTGTAAAGATGTCTACCACTTATTCTTTTGTGCCCACATACTCAACTTTGATGTTATTTTCTGCAACCTTCTCCCATAGAAAGTGATACTTGATTGCAATGTGCTTCATCTTGGAGTGCATCATCGGGTTCTTTGAGATATTGATGGTGCTTGTATTATCACAATAGATTGGAATGGACTCATCATACTCAACCTGTATATCTGTCAAAGTTTGTTTCTTCCAAAGAACCTGTGTACAACATGATGTTGCTGAAATATACTCTGCCTCAACGGTAGATAAGGATATTGATGATTGTTTCTTTCTTATCCATGATACTAAACACTCACCCAAGTATAATGTTTCTCCACTAGTGCTTCGTCGGTCATCAATACAACTTGCCCAATATGTATCTGTGTAGGCAATAAGTGATATATCCTTTCCTTTTGGATACCATAATCCAAACTCTTATGTTCCTTTGAGATATCTGAAAATCTTCTTTACTGCTAATACATGTGATTCCTTTGGTGCTTCCTGAAATCATGCCACCTGTCCAACTTCCTGCATTACATCTGGTCTGGATGTTGTCACATATAGTAAGCTACCAATCATTGACATGTATTTCCTCTAGTTTGTAGAATTTGAATCATCGTCTTTGCTCATCTTGCAACTGGTTTACATAGGAGTGGTAACTAGTTTGCAATCTTCCATTACAAACCTCTTTAACATTTCTCTGATATACTTAGTTTGAGAAATAAAAATTCCTTGATTTCTTTGACACATATGAAGAACCAAAAAGAAGGATAGCCCTCCAAGTAATGACATTTCAAATTCATTCTTCATATCCTTTGAAAATTCCTGGCTTAACCTGTCATTAGTACTTCCAAAACAATATCATCAACATAAATTTCAATTAATAAAATATTACCTTGAGTTACCTTGATGTAGATGTTGTTGCTCATGCTTCCTTTCCATAGTTCGTAGGGAGTTTTGTCATTGTTGTTTCTAAGAATTACAATGTTTTGAATGTGAACTGATGTATGCAATGCATGTGTCCAAAAAATATCTATCAATTTGGAATTGATTAGCATTGTTCGAGCCATTTCCTATGTAATTATCATCCATTGTGATAATTTTCATTTTTCTTTGAACCACTCTTTGAACCAATCTATGAATCCATTATGTCATCCACTATCATATATCTATCCAAACCTTCTAAGTGTTCTTACGAATCCATATCTGTCCATACTGTCCAAGACTCTACTTGCGCAATTGTCCATAATGTTGACCCATTTATCACTATACTATCATGAAGTCTTGAATAATCTATCAAACTGTACTTTTTCTAACTGGTTGCTCTGAATCTATATTCTCAAACTCTACAAGCTACTCGAAGGATGGTTCTTTGGTATGTCATATCTATCGCATAGACTCCCCCTGTCTAATATTCATATTACTTAGGATTCTCTAATCCGGATGGCTCAGAACAATTCCTCCTCTGATGTGTATTCATCATCATCTTCATTGGTATATTCATTATCTCTCTGAGCTCTGACTTCTTTCTTTCTATATGTGGATTCATCTTTCACTACAATGCATGAAAGTACAATATCTTGAACATGTTCCTTATTTACATGTCCTTCATTTCTTGCAATCTCTGGTACCTGGTCTTTGTTCACATGTTATTCATGTTTTCTTATCCATACTTTCTTATATTTGATATTAGTATTCTCTTTCATGGAAGTATCGATCATGCTTCGAAAATCACTAGCTATGTGTCCATAGTTATGACATTTGTAACACTCAATGTTACATGCGACCACATAGGCACAGTCTGCTTGAACATTTCTTTTATAATCCCTGCAATCTGCAACCTTATGTCCAAAGTTAGTACAATAAAAACAATGACCATAAAATAAATTTTCATACCTGGGAGTGAATGATCTTCTTTGTGGTGTAGTCCTTATGAATTTTTTCTTTGACTGATCATGATCATGATTGAAGATTCTTTGTGGCTTGAACATGGATGGTATTCTTGAAGATGTATCTTCAATAGTTTTCTTACATTTTGGTTGACCATGATTCCTTCCTTTGAGTACTTATGCATAACTCTTTCTATGTTCTTCATTCTTCTTTTCTAGCAACATAGAGTGATTCTCTTCATTCTCTACAACTGATGTGGATGTTTATGTCTCTTCAACGTGTTGAACACTCAACACACGCTAAAATTCTATGTCCATTTTTTACTTTTTGGGTACCACTTGATCATTTGCACTGTCTATTTTTCCTTCAGTATGAAACTAATACCTGTGCTTATTTTTCATATTTGATTTTCTAAAGTTTGCTTGAACATACAACAAAGAATCATCTTAACCATTAAAGGGTACTTAACAACTACTTAAGGAATTGACAAACTAGTTTTTAATCCATGCACGCTTATAAGTTCAGCATCAGTAAAGATTAGAGGTGACGAAAATCGTTTGAGAAGTTTAAAATAATCGAGCACCGATCTTCATCAGCGTCGACAGACAAAGATCTTTCCTTTTTACAATTAAAACTTCGACAGGAGTATCACCAAAGACCAATCCGTTCAGCTTCAGCAGAAAAATGAAAGAGTAAGTGTCACGCAAGGAGAGGAGTGGTATCGCCAACCGTCGACACTGACACGATTTTGGCGTTGGGGAGTTACAGAATAAAATACAAATTAATTTTACATTTTAAATTGTCAACCTCCAACACCACCCAAGTTTAGGTAGTCGCAATATATTTTTCCTTTAGTTCTTTCGATGTGAGTAGAGTCCCTAAGTGTGATCCTTACCAACCTTCTGAATGCTAAATTTTATGTTCAAATACTTCAAAAAAAAATCTAGGATTAATAATGACACATTAGCATCAATCGATATCAGAAGTTTTAAAGGGAACATATCAACAAATTTATAATCCAATAATAACAATTATAAAATCCCATAATCTGCATGAAAAAATCAGATAAAGAACACAGTTAATTTACATCCAAAAAGGGAACGAGATACATTCAAGACGCTTCAAACTTTCATATAATTAAAAAAAATTCCCACTAAAATTGGGCCACATACAAATAGATACTATCGACGTCTTTACTGACTGACCCGTTCACATTGAGAATATAAGACCCTTATGACAAAAGAGAAGAAATGTTAAGTGTCACTTCGAGGAACGCAAGGCAAGGGTTCACCCACTATGCATCTCCTACACGCACATCCTCTCCCGGACTACTTCTCACACCCTGTAGGGTTTCCTTTTCCTCTTTCACTAATATCCTTTGTGCCTCACACAATTGAAAAATTGTGTCTTGAGATTCTCGAAGCTGTCTCTAGAGCCAAATTGTGCTTCCTCCGCGACCCTATGATGTCGATACCTCTTGGTTCTTCACCACCAACTGGTGCAACAACTCTCTATTTTCTTGGTAGAGTTCAACTATGGAAAGTTAGGCATGTTCTAATTGTTGGATGGAACTCTTGACGGGAGAACCCAGTGCTTTTGCCCTCCCCTTTCTTCCCCCACTTCCTTTATTGGTAGTACCCATAGGCCCCGACCAGTTAGCAAGCATCAGAGACCCCTCAATGGTGGGATATACACTCAGCTCAGTTGGGGGGTGGTCTTCCTCGGTTTTCCTATATCTTTCCTAGGCATCCCCCTTCTCCATGGTGTCCACTCCTTTGGGGGCATGGCCCCAAGCATACCTCCTTCAGGCATACTTCTCTCCATCCCAACTTCCACTAGAGGCACTGACACCCTCTCTGAACAAAATCATGTACCTCCTGTCGAAGCTTCAAGGACACTGGAAGCCAATAAGAAAGACTCTTGGGCACATTGGGGCTCGGACCTGGCACTTTGGTTGGCTCACAAACCTCATCCCTTGTTTGAAGGGGATCCCATAGTGCAACAACGTAGCATATTGGGTGTCTACAGATGATAAAGGACCACTACACTGAGTTGTGTCTGAATAAACTCATAAGACCAACATTACAAACATAAACTCGACTTATGCATGGAATTCCCCACAGAACTCCTAGAATTTATAGCGAAACAAAGGAAGAAACCAAAGCATGCCAAGAATAACACTCACACATCACGACAAGATGTCTTGTAGACTTAACGTGTCATAGGTTCCCATCGGATTTAATCCAGAATGCATAAAACTTCGTCGATCAGAGTTGCAAGGGATGTGCAGTACGATCATTCCATTCTCGTTAAACTTCCCATCTTCCATTATTGATGAATGATAGTTGACACACTTGGTGATATGGATTTTGGAGGCATTTAATGACTTCCTTACTACGATATCTGACCTTCTGGGAGCATACACATGCATGCTCAACTCTGGCATCTTTTCTCGACCCCAAAGGTCAAGTGGCTGCTCTGACGATTCCAATGCTCATATCCGCCGTACTCAATTTTCCACACTATGGCATGCTAACGTGACTCATTTAAACTAAAGAGGAGTGGTGGTGTAGATAAAAGACATCGCAGGTCATACAAAGGAGAAATTGGGATCACATAAGTATTAAACGATCGAGACTAACAAGCTCCATAGGTACATACCAATTCATTATGTTTTTTGGTACCTTATATCGTATTGCTTGATCACTAAACTATCTCAACCTCGATTATAGGAAAGGTTCCCCAATTACCGAACAAAGACTTCTCTGTGATCTCACTGATGAACCTGAAAGAAACATCGAAGAAAAATCGACAGAGCAATGAAGGACGTCGTGTTCCCCAAGTTCGGCACCCCCGATAATTTCATTAACCTGAGCGATGTGGTCAAGTTGCATGTCGAACAAGATATTCTATGGACCGAAGAGTTCACAAAAATAGCCGATGTGAGGCCTGGGCAAGTATGACAATTCACAGAGCATCCGATCAGATCCCAAACCATGCTACAGCAACTGAAATTTTATTTATTAAAGTATCAGGCGCATGCAGTAGACATCAGGGAAATATATGCGGCCTCGATGGAACAACATAGATTTCCATGGGCCCAAACTTGTGAAGAATTGTTTGTCAATCGGATTGAATATGAGATAAGTCACCCTTTCCAAGAAGTATCTCAAGATGACTGTTAAAGAAGTTGTTAGAAGATAACACCACGTGGCAATTTTTGTTTTGTTTAAACTGCACTTAGCCATTAGTTTTAGTTAAACCTTTATGTTATAAATAAAGACATCAACCAGTTAGCAAAGGGTTAATCGTTGTTGTAATAACTCTTTCTTTTTGGTTGTTAAGAATTATTTTGAGACTGCTATGAATTGAGAAGTCCTTCTAGACCAAAGACAAGTTATTTTCATCAAATGCATGTGATTTCACTTGGAGAAGAACTACTTCTTATCATGTTTCATGAATGATGCAGTAATGAGTAAGAGAAATTAATTTTGTTGTCAATTTATCTGGTGCAATGTCTTGATGTTCTTTACTTTAATGATGAAGATAAATCGTTTTGTGATTATGTGATGCATGGTTATGGTAGATGAATTATTTTTCTTTCCATTATCTTATTACATATGTTCTTTCTTTCTTATAGTTAGTTTCTCAGATAGTAATTGGATCCTCACATGGTTAATGTATTAGTACTAGTCCTGTGGTATAGAGTAATTGTTTTCATGTTGAGCAACGGTTTATCCCAAGCTTAACCTCTTCCCCAATAGTTAAAACTTAATCCTTTTGTTTTTCAATTTGGTTTATACTGAATTTCATCTCTCATATCAGCCCCACCCAAGAGAAAATGCATAAGAAAACAGTCCTAACTGAAGGAAGAGACTTCACAAGAAAACACAAAATTCCCATCGATAAATTGGTCGAATCGCAAGATCTGGACAACCATTATGTTTTAATCACTACAGAGTCTAATTGGGCCTCGG
The DNA here is from genome assembly GCA_009831015.1 of Picea engelmannii. Taxonomy (NCBI): domain Eukaryota; kingdom Viridiplantae; phylum Streptophyta; class Pinopsida; order Pinales; family Pinaceae; genus Picea; species Picea engelmannii. The sequence goes on along the minus strand of ML801463.1, from coordinate 120,853 downwards.
TGGAAATTTTGATTCCTACTGTTGAGTCAAGGTATTTAGGACCCATCAACAAAATTGGCGCTAGAAGGAGGACCTGAGAATGAATGGATGAATATATATTTTATCTATCATTTCAAACAACCTACAGATTCGTAACATCCCACATTCATGGCTAGTCCTTCACAAGATAGCCCACACACGTTGAGTATTCCTGAAATGGATAACTCACCCCAGCCCGAAGAAGAACCTTTTCACCCTGAAATACCTTACGCCCTCCTTCGTGAGGAAGTGAATCAGTTCAGGAGAATCACTAGAGCCTATGCCCCGAAGATCGGTGTGTTTTCCTTAGCTCCCATCCTCCCTCAAAGAAAAAAACAAAGAAGACCAATGGTTAGCACTCCCGATGAGGTTTTTGTACACTCCGTAGAATACTTAATAGATTTCTCAATTACCAAAATCAAAGAACCTCTCGATCTAATACCCGAAATGTCAACAGCCGACATCTCCGAGCCAAACTAATTTTCGGAAGAAGAAGAGTTCGAATCGGATTCCGAAGATATGGAGGGTAATAACAACCATGAGGAAGAAAGAGATATCCCTCTTCAGAACAGTCAACCCTGGTTGGATGGAGATGCTATGGCTGTCCCCGGATGAATACATAATATTCCCTAGCATCCGGAGAAACTTCTTCCTAAGTACGACTCTGAAACTTCAGGATTACCTGAAGATCATATCAATAAGTTCATACTCGCAATAAGACTTATGAACGTTCAACATGAAAACATATTCTGCAGACTCTTCCCCTACACATTTGAAAATTCAGATTCCACATGGTATTTCACCTTGCCAGTAGGATCAATAACCAGTTGGACTAAGATCCATAAAGATTTTCTAAATAAATTTGTATAGGAAACTACTATGGGATCCCTGATGGCTGAGTTGTTTGTAGCCACCGTGAGTCTGAAAGAGAGGGTCAAAGATTTCATTCAGATATTCACGACCATCTTAAACAAATTCTAGCCTGCGGCAAAGCCAACTCAAGAGTTGCAAATCGAGGTTTATGCCAACGCGCTCCCAGCTTCTATTTCTATGTTTGTAAAAAGAGCTGCTAAGAAAAACCTAGCAGGAAATTTTGAGGAGGCCAAGACAATAGAATTCCAGATGAAAGGATGTAAAGAGGGCCAAGTCTCCTTAGTGAAAAAATAAATCCAACCCCCTCCTAGGAGAGGACTCCTTCTGACTAGACATCCGAGAAAACTAGTTGAACAGACTCCCAACAAAGGTAATGGTGATATAGAATATCTACAATGCATGGTTAATAAATGATCAAATGAAATAATAGACATGAAGAGAAATGCAGGGGAGGGAAACCAAGGCCAAAGGCCATATAAGCCTTTCTTTAAAAGAAACTTGTCTTTCAAAGCAATTGAACCTCCCCCCGCTAATTTAAATATTGATCTAGGGAATGTCGCATATGATTATTTATATACTTATCATTAGGAAAAGCACTCTGAAAGAGACTTCCCTCAATGGGTACATGCCATGAATTTGATGGCCAATCGATTTCTAGATGAAGTCTCCCTGACCGAACAACCAAGCAGTTCAGTTATGAATATTGTTGACCAGGAAGAAGTTGACCCACCACGAGATACAACCATGTTGATATGGGATCCTAACCTGATCATGCCTTTCAACGATTTGTTTGAGTCTCGGGACCAACCCATGGAAGTTTCAGTGATACAAACATGTAATAAGGGCCCGCCCAGCTCCAAAGATATCAACGTCACCCAAGCCTTGCAAGGTAAGTTAAATCCTGACCACCCAAAAACATATTTCGCTTTCGGTAAAAATACTATAAGCATTCATACCCAGAAATCGCCCAAACTAGATTACAACGTGGTCGAAGATTTGAAGAAGCTAAAGGCCAATATTTCAGTTATGGATATATGCAAGATCCCTCGTAGAAAGACTTTCTGTTATAGGCCTTGAACTCTGCGGAAAACTCGACAACGGGCAATGGCCCAGAAAGAAGTTTGACTCACATAGGTCCAATGGGAAAACCAACTATGAATACCTATTCGAGAGATAGAAAGGAAAAACCTTTTTTCCCCCCATTCCTCCTAATGTTTGAAATCTTCAATAGAAACCTCCACAACTATTTGGTAGATTTTGGAGCATCCTCCAACATCATGCCCTTGTCTATTTGCAAGAAATTGAATGTTGTTCCTCTTAAGAATGATAAACATGTCATACAGCTGGATAAGACCCAGGTCAAGGTCAAATGAGAACTCAAAGATGTGATGATCATAATATTGATGCACCCCATGTTTTTGCAAGTGATCGACATTATTGTAGTAGATATCCTAGAAGCATATGGGCTATTATTGAGCCGAGATTGGTCTAAAAATATAAATGGTTACTTCAATACGAACTGGGAACACCTTTGGCTACCACTAAATGGATACCAGAACATGATCAGAATCGACGGGGAGAGATATCTAAAATATACGATCACTGTCTTAGAAACCCCTAACGAGCCCCCGTCTATAGATTTACCCATACTGGGCAATTATTCCTATGAATCCTACTTCATAAATTTCACCCCCCTCCTATCTGATGTTCCTCTTACCCAAAACTCTAAATTTATTTTCCAAGAGAAATCGTTGATACCGATAGAAGACACCCTTTTCTGCAAAAACTCAGTGCTAGAGCTTGTGAAACAAGAGGTCAGGGAGCAAGAAACTAATTAGGGAAATGAAAATAGCAATTCCCGTTCAAAAATTTGGACCCTCTATTTTGATGGATCTAAATATCAAGAAGGGTCTGGAGCAGGATGCATCCTCATCGATCCTATTGGTAAACGTCATTTCTTGTCATGTAGGCTAGAATTCGATTGTACCAATAACACTATCGAATATGAAGCTCCAGTACAAGGATTAAGGAAAGCCATAGATTTGGATATCAAAGAATTGAAATTTTTTGGGGACTCTGAAATTATTGTTAGACAAGTAAGAAATACTATACATTGAAATTCTCCTCATCTGGAGAACTATCAGCAGGAGGTGTATAAGTTAATAGAGCACTTTGAGGCTTTTAATATCACTGTGATCCCCAGAACAAAGAATATTCTTGTTGACTCCTTGGCCACAATCGCTTCTCGGCTATCGCCTGTAGAAGATTATGAAGCCTCCTGATTCACTGTGGAACTGCTCTACAAACCATCGGTACCTAATAACATTTCCAATTGCAAAGTCTTCGAAGGAGATGAACAAATCATAAAATTCTTGACTAACCAAGACAATTTCAAAGATCTCTCTATTGACGATGAAGAATTCCAAGAGTTGTCCACAGAAACCAATCCTTGGATGGGACGACCTATGGATAAATCAAAGGGTCACACGATCCTAAAAGGGATAGCTAATCTAGAAAATATGTTTGATCTGAAAGAGTGATTTAAGGGACCCAAAAATGCTAAGACTGATAGTTCTTTTCCCCTACATGAAACTATAAACCTTGGAACCCCAGAGAGTCCAAAGAATGTGAATCTAGGCAAGACTATATCTAAGGAAGAGAGTAAATCTTACCTCAAATTATTCAAACAATACTGATATGTCTTCGCATGGTCCTATAGGGATTTGAAAACGTATGATACCTGCTTCATTCAACACACCATCCCTTTAAAACCGGAAGTAAAACATTTCCAATAGAAGCTCCGAAAGTATCACCCATCCCTGGAACCTCTTATGTATCAAGAATTAAATAATATTTTAGATGCCAAGATCATTTTTTAGGTTAGGCATTCCTCTTGGGTAGAGAACCTTGTCCTGGTAAGGAAAAATTCAAGGGAGATCCGCCTATGCGTAGATTTTAGGAACCTCAAAAGGGCTTCAGAAAAGGAAAATTACCCAGTCCCATCAATGGAACAACTCCTGTAGATCGTGTCTGGCTTGGAGATCTTCTCTCTACTAGATGGTTTCTCAAGTTATAACCAAGTCCTTGTTTCAGAGGAATATCGTTTAAAAAACACTTTCTGAACCAAATGGGGAACCTTCACTTATAAGTGCATGGCTTTCGGGTTAATTAACGCAGGAACAACCTTCCAAAGAACCATGGGCGTAGATTTCTGGGGACTAATAAATAGATGTGTGGCAGTGTATCTAGATGACGTAACAGTGTATTCAAAGAACAGAGAAGAGCACATCCAACACTTAACTCAAATTTTCGAGAGGTGTAGGAAATACGATATATCCTTAAAACCTAAGAAAAATATCTTTGGTGTAGAGGAAGGTAAGTTGTTAGGTAACATTATATATCAAGTAGGGATTCACATAGACCCGGAAAGGATTAAAGCCATAGCTCAACTTCCCTTACCCCATAACAAGAAATCTATGCAGTCCTTTTTCAGGAAAATCAATTTTGTGATGAAGTTCACTCCCAACTTTGCATAAATCATCAAACCCTTACAAAAGATGATTCGCAAAGATGTCAAATTTAAGTGGGATGATGAGAAAAAATACACCTTCAACAATATCAAGGCTGCCATTTCCTGGGCCCCAGTGTTGCGAAGTCTCGATTTCAATAGATACTTTTTCCTTTATACTTTTTCTTTTGATCAATCGCTAGCTGTAGTACTGACTCATAAGGATGATGGAAAAAATGAATCCCTAATGTCATTTATGAGTACTAATCTTCAAGGAGTTGAGCTCAATTATCTTGTTGTAGACAAACAAGCCTACGCGGTTTATAAGGCAGTAAAACATTCCAAGTCTTGCATCCTCAAGAATCACAATAAAGTAATTTTGTCGCACCCTGCAGTCTGATCCTTGTTCACCCAGTAGGAAATGGGGGAAAGAAGGGGGAATTGGATGGTGGTAGTCTAGGAATTTGATCTAGATATAAACCTGCAAAACTAGTAGAAGGACAAGGTTTGTGTAAGCTTGCAGTCAAAGCCCAGGATCAAGTAAATGAAGATTCCTTGATGGCACTATGGTGTGGTGAAGTACCATACATCTCCCCAGGACAAGACTCATGGTATAAATATTTAACTTATATTCTACATCACGAAACTTGTCCCGAAAACCTCAACCCTAGAGAAAGGAGAGCCCTAAGATTAAAATCTGCACAATATTGTCTTATAAATTCGGTGCTCTTCCGGATCAATTATGATGGGGTACTATTAAGATGTCTCGAATGAGAAGATGCAGACAAGGTACTGAAAGAACTCCATGATGGCCCCGCTGGGGGTCCTTTTGTAGGAAACACTACCGCTCATAAGATTCTAAGAGCCGGTTATTATTGGCCCACCTTGTTCAAAGATGCGCATACTTACGCTAGAAACTACAATACTTGTCAAATAAGCATTGGAAAGGAGAAAAGAGCAGCGGTCCCACTTCAACTTGTTACTGTATCTTGGCCTTTCGAGCAGTGGGGGTTAGATATTATAGAATAAATCACACCTAGCTCCTCAAAACTACACAAGTACATTCTTATTGCCACCGACTATTTCACGAAATGGGCAGAGGCCATCCCTTTGACTCATGTAAATGAGAAGGTAGTGATCCAATTCATAGAAAATAAGTTGATTACAAGGTTTGGTGTCCCTTCTGTTCTAGTCTTTGATAATGCATCTTACTTTTCTTCCACCCTATTGACAGAGTTTGCTCTAGACAAAGGAATCATAATCAAGTAATATGCAAATTACTATCCCAAGAGAAATGGTGTGGATGAATCAACTAATAAAAACCTGGTAAGGATATTAAAGAATAAATTTATGGATAACTAAAGAAATTGGCATAATCTACTCTATAATTCTCTATGGGCCAATAGGTTCACACCCAAAGAAGCTATAGGAAATTCCCCATACTTTTTGGTCTACGGGCAAGAATCCATCCTCCCAAATGGACTCTATATTCTGTCTCTTCAGCTGGCCCAAGATTCCAACAAAGAACCCTCATCGTCCATGCAACAATGGATTAACACTCTACTCATGCTAGAAGAAGAGAGAGAAAAGGCTAAGTCAAAATTCCTAGCTCACCAACAGATAATGAAAAGATGGTTCAATAAGAATAAGGCTAAAGGAAAGAAGTTTGAAGTAGGAGACTTAGTCCTGAAGTGGGATAGAGAAAATGAACCTAAAGGGAAACATTCTAAGTTTCATAGTCTATGGCTTGGACCTTTCCAGATAGCTGAGAAAATCGAGGTAGGCACTTATCGGTTGCAGAGTCTGAGGGGGAAACCTGATTCCCTCCCAGTAAATGGCCAAGCCCTAAAACAATACTTTCAATAAAAAAAAAAATCAAGGCATGAGTCAGGGTCAAAGGAAATGAAGGAGGAACAAAGATTCTTCTTTCACCCAGTGAATCACCATTTGCTGAGCACAAAACACACCCTAAAATTCTATGTCTATTTTTTACTTTTTGGGTACCACTTGATCCTTTGCACTGTTTGTTTTGCCTTCAATATGAAACTAATACCTGCACTTATTTTTCATATTTGATTTTTCTAAAGTTTTCTTAAACATACAACAAAGAATCATCTTAACCATTAAATGGTACTTAACAAGTACTTAAGGAATCGACAAACTAGTTGTTAATCTGTGCGCGCTTAGAAGTTCGGCATCGGTAAAGGTTAAAGGTGACAAAAATCATTTGAGAAGTTTAAAATAACCGAGCAACGATCTTCATTGGCGTCGGTAGACGAAGGTCTTTCCTTTTTATGATTAAAACTTTGGCAGGAGTATTGCCAAAGACCGATCCATTTGGCTTTGGAAAAAAAACAAAAGATTAAGCATCGTGCAAGGAGAGGAGCAGTATCGTCGACCACCGACACCGACACGATTTCGATGTCAGGGAGTTACAGAATAAAATACACATTAATTTTACATTTTAAAATGATGACCCCCAATGCCACCCAATTTTAGGAAGTCACAATATATTTTTCCTTTAGTGCTTTCGACGTCAGTAGATTCCCTAAGTGTGATCCTTACCAACCTTCTGAATGCTAAATTTTATGTTCAAATACTTTAAAAAATAATGCCACGTCAACATCAATCAATATCAAAAGTTTTAAAGGGAACATATCAACAAATTTACAATGCAATAATAACAATTATAAAATCCAATAATTTGTGCGAAAAACTCAGATAAAGAACACAGTTAATTTACATCCAAAAGGGGAACAGGATACATTCAACATGCTTCAAACTTTCATATAATTAAAAAAAAATCCCGCCAAACTTGGTCCACATACAAATAGATATCGTCGGCGTCTTTACTGACCGATTCGAACACACTGAGAATATAAGACCCTTATGAAAAAAGAGAATAAATGTTAAGCATCACCTCAGGGAACACAAGACAAGGGTTCACCCACTATGCATCTCCTATGCGCGCATCCTCTCCCGGACTACTTCTCGCACCCTATAACGTTTCCTTTCCTCTTTCGTTGATATCCTCTGCACCTTGCACAACTATGCAATTGTGTCTTGAGCTTCTCGAAGCTGTCTCTGGAGCCAAAACGTGTTTCCTCCGTGACCCTATGATGTCGATACCTCCTGGTTCTTCACCGCCAACTAGCGCCACAACTCTTTATTTTCTTGGTAGAGTTTAGCTATGGCAAGTTGGGCCTACTCTAACTGTTGGATGGAACTATTGATGGGAGAACCCAGTGCTTTTTCCCTCCCCTTTCATCCCCCACTTCCCTTATTGGTAGTCCCCACAGGCCCCGACCAGTTTGTAAGCATCATAGACCCCTCAGTGGTGGGATATGCACTCATCTCAGTTGGGGGCGGTCTTCCTCCTTTTTTCCCATATCTTTCCTAGCCCTCCCCCTTCTTCGTCGTGTCTACTCCTGTGGGGGCACGACCCCAAGAATACCTCCTTCAGGTGTACTTCTCTCCACCCCAACTTCTGCTAGAGGTGCTGACACCCTCTCCAAACAAAAGCCCGTACCTCCTATCGAAGCTTCAAGGACACTGGAAGCTAATAAGAAAGAGTCCCAGGCACATTGGGGATCGGACCTGGCACTCTGGCTACCTCGAAAACCTCATCCCTTGTTCAAAGGGGATCCCATAGTGTAATAACGTAACATCTTGGGCATCTACAGATAATAAAGGACCACTACACCAAGTTGTGTCTGAATAAACTCACAAGACCAGTGCTACAGAGGTAAACTCGACTTATGCGTGGAATTCCCACAGAACTCCTAGAATTTATAGCGAAACAAAGGAGAAAACCAGAGTTTTCCAAGAATAACACTCATGCCTTGTGATAGAATGTCTTGCAGACTTAACGTGTCACAGCTTCCCATCGGATGTAATCCAAAATGCATAAAACGTCGTCGATCGGAGTTGCAAGGGATGTGAAGTACGATTATTCCAATCTCGTTAAACTCCCTAACTTCCATTATTGACAAATGATGGTTGACACACTTGGTGATACAAATTCTAGAGGCATTTAATGACTTTCTTACTATGGTATCTGACCTTTTGGGAGCATACACATGCATGCTCAACTCTGGCGTCTTTTCTCGGCCTCAAAGGTCGAGCGGATGCTATGACAGTTCCGACACTCATATCTGCCATACTCGATTTTCCACGCTATGGCACACTGATGTGACTCATTTAAACTAAAGAGGAGCAATGACGTAGATAAAATACATCGTAGGTCATAAAAAGGAGTAATTGGGATCACGTAAGTATTAAACGATTGACACTAACGAGCTCTACAGGTACGTATCGGTTCATTATGTTTTTTGGTACCTTATATTGTATTGCTTTATCACTAATCTATCTCAACCCCGATTATAGGAAAGGTTCCCCAATTACCGAACAAAGATTGCTCTGTGATCTCGTCGATGAACCTAAAAGAAACACCGAAGCAGAATTGATAGAGCGATGAAGGACATTGGGCTCCCCGAGTTTGGCACCCATGATAATTTCATCAACCTGAGCAACATGGTCAAGATGCATGTCGAACAAGATGCGCTATGGACCAAAGTGTTCACAAAATAGACGATGCAAGGCCAGAGCAAGTACGGCAATTCGAAGAACATCCAATCACATCCCGAACCATGCTACAACAACTGAAATTTTGATTAGTAAAGTATCGGGTGCATGCAGTAGACATCAGGGAATACATGTGGCCCCAATGGAACATCATAGATTTCCATGGGCCCAAACTTGTGAAGAACTATTTGTCAGCTGAAATGAATACGAGAGAAGTCACCCTTTCCAAGAAGTATCTCAGGACGATTATTAAAGAAGTTGTTAGAAGATAATGCCACGTGGCAATTTTTGTTTTGTTTAAACTACACTTAACTGTTAGTTTCAGTTAAAATTTTATGTTATAAATAAAGACACCAACCAATTAGCAAAGGGTCGATGGTTGTTGTAAGAACTCTTTCTTTTTGGTTGTTAAGAATTATTTTGAGATTGCTATGAATTGAGAAGTCCTTTTGGACCAAAGACAAGCTATTTTCATCAGATGCATGTGATTGGACTTGGAGAAGAACTACTTCCTATCATGTTTCATGAATGATCCAGTAATGAGTAAGAGAAATTAATTTTGTTGTCAAGTTATCTAGTGCAATGTCTTGATGTTCTTTACTTTAATGATGAAGATAAATCATTGTGTGATTATGTGATGCATGGTTATGGTAGATGAATTATTTGTTTGCTATTATCTTATTACATGTGTGCTTTCTTTCTAATAGTTAGTTTCTCAGACATTATTGGATGCTCACATGGTTAATGTATTAGTACTAGGCCTATGGTATAGAGTAATTGTTTGCATGTGGAGAAGCGGGTTATCCCAATATTAAACTCTTCCCCAGTAGTTAAAACTGAATCCTATTGTTTGTCAAGTTGGTTTATACTAGCTTGCATCTCTCATATAATCCCCACCCAAGAGAAAATATAGAAGAAAATAGTCCTAACTAAAGGAAGATCCCTCACAAGAAAACACAAAAATCCCATCGATAAATTGGTCGGATCGCAAGATCTTGAGAACCATTCCATTTTAAACACTGCAGAGTCTAATTGGGCCTTGGTGGAAGTTTTGGTTCCTACTGTTGAGTCAAGGGATTTAGGACGCATCAACACAATATTCTTGTTGAGCTTGACGATTTTGACTCTGTGTGACAACTTCTTCTTCAAGATTCTCAAACTCTTCTTCTTTCTTCATTATCTAAGACTTCATCACCTCTTGTGTTCTCTTTGCTTCTTCAAGTTGGATTTTAAATGTAATTATTTCTTCTTCCAGTCTTCTCTCTTCTTGAAAAAACTCTTCCTCAAGTTGGTTTAAGTCATTGGTTCTTTCCTTGAGATGATCCATTAGTATCTTTTCTCTCTTTTCGACTTCTTTCTTTTGTGTTGCCATGTTGGCTTCTAGACATTTATTTTGATATTCTAGAGTTTCTTCAATTCTTCTGGCCTCTTCTAGTTGAGATCTTAAATTCTTGATGACCTGCTGATCTTTTTCGGAACCTTGAACACTTTTCTTTTGCTTCATCAATTCTTTCTTGGGTGACTTGTTTTCTTCTCTTTCTTTCCTTAGATATTTAATTGCACTGATCAATTTTTCTCTGTAATCAACTTCTTCTTCATCATACTCTTCCTCTTTCGAATCTGTCTGACATGATGAGCATATATATTCTTGTTTTGTATCTACATCTTCTTTGGCATTTTCTAAATCTACGATGGGTGAAGAATATATTTCATGTAACTTATCCCAAATTTCTTTGGCTGATGAACATTTACCAACCTTTTCTCTTACCAGTTTAGGTAATCCTTCCCACATGAAATCCATTGTTATTTTGTTATTCTTCTTCATTTCCTTCTTGGTTGTATTCTTTTCCCTTTTTGAACTATCATATCCTGTAACAACTGATAGTCAAATATATTGTCCCTGTGCCTGTAAAAATACTTTTGTCCTTCTGGTCCACATCTCATACTTAAAACCATTCTGACCATTAAACATTGGTACTCCATTCTCAAAATAATCCATGATCTCCTTCCAGTGGTTAAACTATTTACTAAAGGAACCTCGGTCTGATACCAATTGTTGGATTATCGAGAGGGGGTTGAATCAATAATAGAGCAATTTAATCCTTTTTAACCATATAATCCAAGTGTTATATAAATGTAGCATTATCATCCAATAAATGTAGAGTAAATAAGCAATGAACAAATGAACAATCATACACATACACAGTACACTGGTTTTTTACGTGGAAACCCAAAGCAGGAGAAAACCACAGGATGATTTTTCTTATATTTCTTGAAGAATTACATTCGTTGGAAGCACCAAATTCCTTTGTTTTCCAGCTGCAACTGGAAGGAGGCTCCAACCCCCTAGTTTCTCAAGCTACAACCTGAGGGAATCTCCAACTCCTCAATTATCTGGCTACAACCAGAAGGAGGCTACAACCCCCTATGTTCTCCAGCTACAACCGGAAGGTGGATACAACCACCTGTCCTTGCCCCATCCAACCGCCCTGAAGTAGAAGTAGAATGATGGAACCACTATCACACTATCATTGTGAGATATACCGGTGTAAACCTGTACCAATAAACTTGAACCATGCAAAAACCATGCATCAACCTGTAATCAACTTGTACCATAAACAAGTTCATCAACCTGTACCTCAACCTATAATCAACCTGTACCATAAACAAGTGCATCAACCATGCACCAACCTATACCATAAACAAGTGCATCAACCATGCACCAACCTGTACCAAACAATCTGTAATCAACCTATACCATAAATAAGTGCAACCCACCATGTACCAAGTATGTACCAATCATGTGGCAACTACTCATCAATATGTACCAACATTATCAACTATACACCTCATGTATGTGCCAACTCATCAACTACGTGTCTCAACCATGTACCCAAATTGTACCTCAACCAAAATACCTCATCAATTTCATCATCCAAATATGATTTATAACTCTGTAATAGACCTGGTGTATATGATCACATTCCTTCAAACCTTCCTTAACTTTAACAACAAGAGACTAGCATTTTCATCAAACTTTTCTTCAGTCTCACATGCCTAGTTTTGGATTAGTCAACAACCCTAACTTGAAATAATCATAACTTTGTACCTGTAATGAATAAATTTATGAAACTGATACACAATGTTATTCAATTTGTTTTATGCAATTCCTCTAGGTTTCACTACTTGGAACCTCTCAGAAAAGGAGTTATAGCAAAAATGGCATACCTTGCTGAATTTTGGATTATTCTAGAGAGTGACCTTGTAGAGCGTGCCCCGCATGGAATATTTTTTGAATAGATATGAAACTATTAGAAAACATACTAAATACTTTAATCTAACCAAAAAAAAAAAATCTTACTGAATTTGGATCTGTTATGAAGAAGTTATGACGTTTTTACCCAAAACACTTTTTTTTACTAGTTTCAGGACTAGCCACAAACCCTATTTTCCACGAAGTGTAACTCCAAAAATACAATGACCCACAAGATGAATTGTTTACCATAGATACTTGGATATGTTTCCTCAATGGAATAGAAATTTCACGGTCTGAATCATTCTAGAAAAAAAATTCATTGCAAAAATGGTGAAATGACTTGTAAATAACATACCTTATAAAGCATCATCAAAAGAATTTATCCTTCCTTGAATTCCATCCTTCTTTTCTTCACCTCCCCTTAGAAATTCGACTTAGATATCCTTTGGTTACCTCAAACACCTATAGGTATTAAATATTCTCAAGTGTGTCTAAAATGAGAGATCCTTGCCTCTTATTTATACTCTCCATGTAGCTTCCTTAAAAACATCTTTTAGGTCACTTTGCCCACTTTCCTTATTTTAGGTTTAACCCACTTCTAATTTCTCCATTAAATTTATTATTTAAATAATTTGTTTTGTATTCAATTCGAATTATAGTACACTCATCACTTCTCTTTATTATTTACCTTCTAAAATCTCTTAAACCACTTTGACTACTTTGACCTTTTGGGGCTTCTAGATGACATAAGAGGGTCCTCCAACTTTGTAAGGCCATAAATCTCAAACCGTGAGTTATGTGACGTTCCACATACCACCAGAAATGGAATGAAATGTACCATCCATATAGAATATTATTACCTACAAATATATCAAAACTCATACCATTATCCATCAAACAAACTTGGGTCCATTACCCAAACCTTGTTTCTCCAACTTCTCATGGCCATAACTCTCTAACCGTGAGGAGTTATGTGACGTTCCACATACCACTAGAAATGGCATGAAAAGAAATATACATCTGGGATATTTTCACTGAAAAATTCACTTACCTTAATCTCATTATTCCACAAATAAGCATGGGTTCTCTAACCATACTTCTAGGATAACTCAATCCACAAAGCATCTTCCCATGAGGGATTTCACCATAAGGGGACCACTTTGGAGTTCATCCATTTGTACTTATTATCAACCATGACAAGAAAATAATGATTCATATTTACATAAAACAAACTTGGGTCCATTACCCAAACCTTTTTGCTAGACTCATTAAATAAACTTGGGTCCATTACCCAAACCTTTGTGCTACTGGAATTGGCTACCGTAATTTCTCCAAAAGCTGACATCAATCACTAAGGGTTGACATAAATATAAAATATCACTCTCAAATAGTTGACATCAATGAAAACCAGCAATCCATACCAACTATCCATCAACCTAGTCCAATTTTTTGACAAAATACTAGTTCTTCGAGATCACATCCAGAATGTGTACAAACAAGTGCACCCATTTCAGATTAGGTACTGAGCTCCATGTCACTACGCACTATGTAAGATGATCTATAGGAAAAATAAATCCAATATAATTTTTCACAATATATTTAGTATTTTTTCCAAACCTAACCTGTAGTATCCTTCTGCAATGTTTTCGATTGTCTATTCTGTCCTTATGCGCAACCCACCATATTGTAGGAGTCACTTTCAACATGATATCTAAAGCTAGCAATTTTTGTTGTATTGATATCTTTAATTCAAATCCGTTTACAAAAATATCTACATATATTAGTCCATCATGCTTTTGGGGATCACATACCTCATGTCAAATCCAGCATAATGAGCAGGTAATACGAACACATCTCCTTGTGGATACTTTATGTAATCTTTGTTGCCAATGTTCTAGGGATTCTTCTGAATCTGACATGCAAGAACTGATACTTCGTCAATTGAATACACCCTTAGTAGTGGGATTAATATACTCATCTGTCTGCGAAGTCACATTATAAAGTTTATTGAGTTCTTTTCCCCTTGTTGGTTCCACATATCGCCTTCCTTCAGTGGGATCCAATGGTGGAGTAACTCTCAAGTCTACTACCTCAAATATCATTTGTCTCTTTTTCAGATCAATAAGGGTCTACTTATCAAAATCCCAATAAATTCCAAGTAATTCTTGATAAGGTTTAATACAATCCACTATATCGATCACTTCAAAATCCAATGTGTTCTGCACTCCATGGATTTTAACATTCACCCCTGTTAGTCTTCCAATCATAACAATATTGTGTTGGTTTTCTATCCTCAACTGAATAAGTGACTAGATTAACTTTGGTTTTCCCATCATTTCTCATGTTTGCTTCAAAATGATGTTCACATCGGATCCCAAATCCAAGATGATATTATCCATGACATAGTCTCTTACTCGTGGGTTAAGTCAGAGTTCCTTATTTGTCCTTTTCTTGCACTGTACCTGATTAACTGCTCATTGTGAAATGGGTGCTTCTCTATCTTGCGTGCACTAGTCAATCATCCCATGCAGTGTGTTTAATGAAGTTTCAACCTTCATTAGTTCTAAACAACTCTGTAAGAAAAAATTTAGAGTAATTACCTTCTTAGTTGGCCTCTCTGTGATATAGTGGTCATAACATGGAGGCATGTCATACACAGGTTGCAAAGTTGATGCTACCCATTATGTTTCTAGTAGCTCCTTCCTTTCTTTCTTGTATGTGTCTCTCTCTTTATGTGGTTCAAACATCGGAGGAGCTTCTGTTTCTTTCCTGACCCATTGGTCAGTCTAAATTCCTTGTTCTATCGCATCTTCTCTTATTCTTGGTCCTTTTCACGTAACTATTGATACCCTTGATTGATCATCATGCTCTTTGACTGCTATCATCTAAACATTTTGATTCCTATTTTCTTACCACTACACAATGAGCTACGAAAAATATTCCATTGCATGATTCAACTGTCTACAGTATGTGAATGTGGTACAAGGATTCAGGCAATCTCGTGCCAAATTCCCAAGCTGGTTACAATTATAACATACAATCAGTCCTCTTCCTTTTTAGAATCCTCCTCTTCCCCAACCCCTAAATTATCCTCTTCCTCCTTGATTGTATCCTCTTGGAGTATTATATTACGATACTCCCCCTTCTGATCCATCTTATCCTTGAACTTTGTATGCATCTACGGTGAATTCTCTCATGAGATAGAGTGCGTGACAATCCTTTTCGTCATGTCCCACAGATTTACAAATATTACAAAACATAATTTTGTTAGTGCTCTGATACTTCTGCATCAAAGGACAAGCATTCAAGTGATGACCCGCCATTCTACATATCTCACACCATACCTCTCCTCATAGGGGGAAGGGATTTGGGGCTCCTATAGCCAATTATTATTTAAAGGTTGGAAACTCATTCTTATGATGAAATTCCTTTATACATGTAACACACCAAACTTCTTCATTATTTTCCTTCCATTTAGAAATCTTTTGTAACTGAATTGTCAATGCTACTAACTGTGACTGAACCTGAGCCATCCCTGCACCATTTTCTCCTACAGGGGATGCTTCCAACTTCATGGTGATATTTAGTGCTTTTGATTGCGACGTAATCTTCTGTTGTGTCAAAGGGAAGTGTATATGTGGTAAAAATCCCACAATGAACCATTCTCTATGCTGCTCATCTATAATATGGAAGGTCAATTAATCCATCAATATCTTGAACCTCTGATCAAAATCCCATATTGACTCATTTTGCAATTGCTTGATCTCTTTTAGTTTTGTAATACACTGCGACTTAGACTTTGGTTTTTGGAACTCTTTTAACAAGGATTTCTTGATGTCTACCAAAGTTCTATCTTGTCCCACATGTGCAATGGACTCATACTTCATATACCAAAGTAAGGCATGGTCTTTGAATGTCATCACTAACTGCGTGATTTCCGTATCATCATCCTGGACATTCTTCACGATCTATATTTCTTCACAAACAAATAAGTGTTGTTATAGGTATTTTGTTCCTACTCCATGGTAGACATGCATTCTCAAAGTGGGGTATATCCCCACCATTTCATATTGCGCAATATTTTTCCTCAGTGTCACTAACAGATTCTAGGTTAGCATACTACTTCCACTACTCTGACTACCTTTACTTCTATCTTTGCTTCCTTCACTAACTACAAGTGTTTGCAACAAAGTTTTAGATCTCAACGGTGCACATGGGGTCATGGGTTCGACGTAGAGATTGGCCTGAGTGGGATGTAATGGATCTCCTTCTATTGGACAGAGATGACAATACTTTTCCTTTTCTCTACGCAGTATTCCTTCAATTTGGAGTACTACACCAGTGTATATTTTCTCAACCTCATTGTGCTTCTCTTCTCTATCATCCACGGTAATTTTCCTACTATACCAAAATATTTTTCCACTGTGTAACACTCAAATATCTTCTTCTATCACACATTTTTCTTCTCTCATTATGATCATTCCATCTATTCCTTCCTACATCCCTCTTCTCCATACAATCAGACCATCCCCTAGTCAGCCCCTAGTCCCCCTATGAGTGCAAAGGTGCCTAGATGCTAGGGTGATAGGATTCCATATTCATAACCCACTTATCACAAAGTAGCATCTTGATCCAAGTAGACAGTGATTTCAAATATCTTCTACACATAAATTTAAAGAACTCTCTTTCAATATCACTATATGATTGGGTACAATCTATAGAAAACTTAGTAATATAACCCCCTAATACACTATCCATCCAAAAATCAACTATGCCCTATATTAGATCTGGTCAACTTAGGTGTCCAAGTCCTTGGGAAAAAAGTGCATAATGTTATGTTATTTTTAGCTAACCTCTATAACCACTCATCCAAAACTATCAGGAAGTCAACAAAGAAAATCCCATGTAAGTCTATAAATACATACCTCTAAAGCCACTTCTCCGAGATGATTCACAGGTTATTATTCTAATCTCTTGAAAACCCATGCTCCCTTGCCTCTAACCACTTCTCTGTCTCTTCCTTATTCGGCCTCTACATTCCCCTCAGTCACAGATCCTGGTCCCGATAATGAAACCATTTTATGGCGCGCAGTGGGAAGACCCAAGGTTCAACATGAATTCACCAACAAAACCCTTAGATACTGACCCTTTCAGAATCACCCGCAAGAAGGTGAAGTCTCACCCTAGATATCTATGGGGTATGCATGAACCATGTTTCCACAGTGATGAAAGGATGTGAGGCATTCCTCATAACCATTATACTTAGCATTATTTCATTATATCTTATATCATGTGCGCAGAAACATAAGAACATGTAACACATACAAAATAACAGACCTACATCATATGTGAAAAATAAATAGAACAAAAAAGACATCATGACACAGAAACACCATATTTAACATGGTTCATCCAAGATGGGATATGTCCACAACTATCGAATTCTTCAAAATTGCATATTGCAACATATATGCCCTTGTCATTCTCATATCTATGTTTGTTAGCAACATTTCTTGTATAGGGGTATTCTCCTCTCTGATTTTAGGCCTCTGGTGTAAACGCATAGAAGTGGGGTTTGAAAGTCGGTCGGATGTGTTTTACTCAAGGGCCGCAGCCATAAGCACCGAGCGCAGCTCACAGAAGAATTCCATTTCGGGCTTAAAATCAAGAGAGCGAGCAGTCTGATTTCAACGGCAAGGATCAATTGACAAAGCAGATCGACGGTCATCGGGTTTTCAGGGCTGTCAAGTTCCCAGGGATTTAGCACAAAGGGTAGTGCCCATAGTTCAGGGAAAATCTGGGTCGTCCGATCCAATTGGGATAGGTGGTGGCCAGTCGACATATCAGGGATTGGTGTTTTGGGAGACAAGGAGCCTCCCATTCTTTATAGCTGAAATCGTCGATCGACGAAACGCCGAAAGAACCTTTGGAGTCGAGCCCACGGTCTTAGCACCAGGTCACGTCAAGTGAGCCTGTGGATGAAGCGGGCCCCCTTTTAAATAGTGGATGCTACCTCAGCCATTTATCTTAAGGACATGCGGCACACATCCGTGCCATGTCGGCATTCGCGAATTCGAGGAGTAAGCACTCCTCGTCATTTCACCTCTCGAAACCTCGAATCCCGAAGTGTTGAAAGCGCCTAGAATCGGGCCCTTGGTTTTGGCATCTGGTCACAAGGAGTAGGACTGGAGGATGGGCGCTAGCATTTATCGTTCTATACAAAAGGGAGGCCAAAAGCACCGAATTGAGTTTTAGAGGGAGGGGTCACTGTGTTCTCCAGACGATGATTTGAAGTGATCTAAATCTCGGTACACGCTAGGTATGAATGAAGAAGAGAGAGGGTGGTTGAAACCTCACCTCACTCATTAATTGCAAAGTATGGATGTTTGGGCTGAAAGTCTACCCGAGAAGGTCCTCTGTACTGGTTCTATTCATGGAAGCCACGCCGAGTCCTCGACTTGCCAAGGAGGTTTTCACACGCTAGCTCGGCTCTTAATGGCTCATCTACTTCCCTTGCAGGAGCCATGCGTAGTTAAGGTGGCGTCTGACAAAGAATAGTCGTCCGAATTTGGCCGAAGGGACACCAAGTCCTGGGTGCATGATCGGCCAGAGTCTGCATGCGCAAACTATCAAAAGACATGCAGACGCAATGTTTTTAATGCAGCATCTTGTTTTTGCTGTTGTGGTTGTTTTTTAGTATATGTAGGCATTTTCGCCATTTTTGTAAGGGTCGATGGTTGAGCTAGGCTCTCGATTGTAAAGTTTTGTTGCAGCGCTAGTCGCTCTAGTTAATGTATAAGGCATTTGAGACTTCTTAATTTATGGATGTCAGCCTCTTTTCCATCTCTTTGTTTACTGTGTTAGAACAACTCAGAATTGGAGGATCCAGTCGAGTTGCATTGTTGTAGGATGATGTAGGTTGGATCACTACAACAGTCACAGCATTTCTAATCAATTCTTGTGTTTTCTCAGCGCTAGAATGGCTTGGAATTGGAGGATCCAGTTGAGTCACCCTTCAGCCCTTTGAAACTCTAGACCAGGAGGATCTTGGATTCTGAGTTTTTCTTCTTCAAGCTTCTGAAGGCCTATTGCCCGAGGTAGTCTTGCTCACCCTTCTCACAAGTCTTCCATCTACCACCCTTTAATCAACTTACTGACAGAAGTTGGATCAAGACCTCCCTTGCTGCATACATACCAGACCCGGTCCCCCGAGTCAAAGTTTTATCTTCTTGAGTCTTTACCTATTTGATCACCCCATTTATTAAATTGTGACATAAAAACTGATGGGCGTCAAGCTCTGCTCCTGCAAGCAATCAAGGAGTGACTTCTGATGCTAACATTTCTGGCGTCGTTGCCAGGGACAAAGTTGAATATTTTCCTTGGGCAGAACGACATTGAGCCTTTGATTCTGAAGGTGCATCAGACATCATAGCCCTTAAATATTGCTACTGTGAACCTGGAGACTCCACTGTGGCGACCCCATTGTTTCCACTTCACTGTTTCATTTGTAGCTATTGTTAGCACACCTAAAAGATGACCCTAAGGAGCTTTCTCGAGAAGGTTTCAGCAGCTTCTTTCTCAGCCTGAGAAGCTTCCTGGGGTAATGACAATGTTAATATATGCCCTTTGATGGTGAACAAGGACCAGGCATATTTGAAGCTGCACATCTTTCACCTGGTGACTCGATGATTCGAGGATCGATTGGTGACTCCACTGGTTCGATATGGAGAAAATTCTAGCTCAAAGGTTTGCTTTCTGTGACTTTTCCCAGATAGTTGGTTTTCCTAATGCACTTCCTGATAGAGACCAATGGGAAGATTTCCTCCCTGAGTTTCATGCAACAAGTTGGGAGGAACCAACTGAGCATTTACTGGACTTCCATGAAGCTATTCACCGACACAATATTACGCATGAGGATGTCTGGATTAAGCTCTTCAGGTATTCATTGAAGGGAGCTGCTCTTGAGTGGTGTCGATCTCTTCCCACTGTGAGCATCCGCTCTTTAACAAGTTTTCATACAGCTTTCAATTCATTTTGTAAAGACTACTATCCAGCTGATTTTTTGTTTGAAAACTGTTGTGAGGAGTTTTCTTCACTTCATGAAGCCTCTGCTGGCCCTGAAGACCAGGTCCATGATGAATATTTTACTGTGGAGGAAAGAATTTGCCAGGAAAATATGGAGGTGTTGAATGATATTAATTGTGTTAGCCCTAGAACGGAAGCATCTGACATCATATCAGATGCCTCTATTCTTTTAGATGTTCATAATGATCAACATGCCTCTTGTGGAAATTGTGAGTTTATAGAGAAAATGTGGTCCATGGTAGATGACTCACTTGGATATCGGGTTGAAGCAGATGTTCCTAGAAGCTCTGCTCATGATGACGAAGACCCCCTTTTTTTAAAAGAGGGGTTAGTTGTGGAAGAGGTTTCTTCTCTTTTCCCCTAGGGGGTTTCTCACGATATATTTTTACCTAGGATTAAAGAGAAAAGGATTATGTATGAGTAGCCAGAAGCAGCAGGTCCCACTATCCCTGAAACAGAAATTTTCAATGGGATCATTGTTATGGAGGAGGGTCATATCAATGAAGGACAACCCCTTTTTGATGTATATTATAGTGATGATGAGCAGCAAGGTTATCCTGCATTTGATCACTAGAAATATATTGAAGAGCCAGTCAGCAAGAAGAACCACCCCATGGTCCCTATTTATGATGAATACGAATCTGACCCGGGGGAGAGCCAAGAAGAGGAAAAGGAACCAGGGGAACAACTGAGCACATATTTCATTCCAGAGCCAGTCAACGAGCAGCTATTGCCTGAGATTAGTGAGCCTACGTCAATTGTCCACTCACCTGTGCTTATCAAAGATATTCAACCACATGTGAGCAACTCTGTAGCAGAGGAGGCTGCCTGTCACCAATTTTCCGAAATTCGCCACTCATTATATGACCCTCTCGGCGAATACATGGAGTGACTTGTCCTTTATGCCTTGGAGCCACCCTATTTCATATCAACTTCAGCATGTGAGGAGAAGTTGAAGAGTGTAGCCGTTCTGCTATCACGGTTACACTATCTCCTGGTGATCATCGACAGAAGGAAGGAGCTTCTATCCAGGAAGCTACTCGAATGGCTATGGTGGAAGTTTTCTTTCACCTAGCCCATGTAAAATATTTTATTAGGATTAGGATTGTATATAAATAAGCTCTTTTGAGCATGTATCTTGTTTTGTTTTACTTTTACTTTTCCGGCCTGTATTTTCAGCAGGGGGTGTTTTGAGCTTGACTCCATAGCCCAACAGCAAGGCACTAGAACTGCAAAATGAGTTCTTAGAGCATCACAGGGACGACTCTATCCCCCATGGAGCCTAATGTTAGCAACATTTCTTGTATAGGGGTATTCTCCTCTCTAATTTTAGGCCTCTGGTGTAAATTCATAGAAGTGGGGTTTGAAAGTCGGTCAGATGTGTTTTATTCAAGGGCCATAGCCATAAGCATCGAGCACAATTCACAGAAGAATTCCATTTCGGGCTTAAAATCAAGAGAGTGAGCAGTCTGATTTCAAAGGTAAGGATCAATTGACGAAGCAGATCGACGGTCATCGGGTTTTTGGGGCTATCAAGTTGCCCGGGATTTATCACAAAGGGTAGCACCCATAGTTCATGGAAAATCTGGGTCATCCGAGCCAATTGGGACAGGTGGCGGCCAGTCGACGTATCGAGAATCGGTGTTTCGGGAGACAAGGAGCCTCCCATTCTTTATAGCTGAAATCGCCGATTGGCAAAACGCTGAAAGCACCTTTGGAGCCGAGCCCACGGTCTTAGCACCAGGTCACGTCAAGCGAGGCTGTGGATGAAGCGGGCCCCCTTTTAAATAGCGCATGCTACCTCAGCCGTTTATCTTAAGGACACACAACGCACATCCGTGCCATGTCGGCATTCGGGAATTCGAGGAGTAAGCGCTCCTCGTCATTTCACCTATCGAAACCTTGAATCCCAAAGTACCGAAAGTGCCCAGAATCGGGCCCTTGGTTTTGGCGTCTGGTCACCAGAAGCAGGCCTGGAGGATGGGTGTTATCATTTATCGTTCTATACAAAAGGGAGGCCAAAAGCACCGAATTGAGTTTTAGAGGGAGGGGGCACTGTGTTCTCCAGATGCCAATTTGACGTGATCTAAATCCCGGTACCCGCTGGGTATGAATGAAGAAGAGAGAGGGTGGTTGAAACCTCACCTCACTCATTAATTGCAAAGTATGGATGTTCTGGCTGAAAGTATACCCGAGAAGGTCCTATGTACTGGTTCTATTCATGGAAGCCACGCTGAGTCCTCGACTCGCCAAGGAGGTCTACACACGCTAGCTCAGCTCTTAATGGCTCAGCTACTTCCCTTGCAGGAGCCATGCGTAGTTAAGGTGGCGTCTGACAAAGAATAGATGTCTGAATTTAGCCAAAGGGACACCAAGTCCTGGGTGCACGATCGGCCAGAGTCTGCATGTGCAGACTATCAGAAGACATACAGATGCAATGTTTTTAATGCAACATCTTGTTTTTGTTGTTGTGGTTGTTTTTGAGTATATGTAGGCTTTTTCTCCATTTTTGTAAGGTTTGATGGTTGAGCTTGGCTCTTGATTGTACAGTTTTGTTGTAGCGTTGGTCGCTCTGGTTAATGTATAAGGCATTTGATACTTCTTACTTTATGGATGTCAACCTCTTTTCCATCTCTTTGTTTATTGTGTTAGAACAACTCAGAATTGGAGGATCCAGTCGAGTTGCGTTGTTGTAGGATGATGTATGTTGGATCACTGCAACAGTCGCAGTGTTTCTAATCAGTTCTTGTGTTTTCTCAGCGCTGGAATGGCTTGGAATTGGAGGATCCAGTCAAGTCACCCTTCATCCCTTTGAAACTCTGGACCAGGAGGATCTTGGCTTCTGAGTTTTTCTTCTTTAATCTTCCGAAGGCATGTTGCCTTAGGCAGTCTTGCTCACCCTTCTCACAAGTCTTCCATCTACCACCCTTTAATCAACTTACTGACGGAAGTTGGATCAATACCTCCCTTGCTGCATACATACCAGACCCGGTCCCCCAAGTCAAAGTTTTATCTTCTTGAGTCTTTACCCATTTGATCACCCCATTTATTAAACTGTGACATAAAAACTGATGGGCATCGGGCTCTGCTCCTTCAAACAATCCAGGAGTGACTTCTGTCTCCAACAATGTCACATACATTGCATCGCATACACTCACTTATTCTTACTCTCTAACTACTCTCTTATACTATGACTACTTGATTCTCACCCTTACTACCCTCTATCCCAAAACCCTTACATATTTATACAATTACAATAGGGCTTATCCCTTGTCAATGGACCAAAAATTCCTAACGACTTCAACAATTTTCCTTCCTTTGTGTGCGCTGGTCTCAAAAGTGCACCAACTGTCTTTCCTTATTCCGTGCGCACTATGTAGTTCCCAAAACTACTCCCAAAACTGCTCCCAAAATCATGTCCCAACTATGATATTCCTCAATAAATGTTTCCAAATGATGTTATCATTTTTAGTTGTTATGAAAATTCCTTGCCCATGAATCTGAGATTTTTATTCAAGCAAGAGGGAAAATGCAGTTGGAAATAGTTAATGTAGTGATCTCAAGTCATTGAAAGAAAAATTCATGAAACCTATGCTAATCTCTTAAGCTTCCCGATATTGTTCCAAGACAATGGAGGAAAACAATTAGAAGAAAAATACTATGAAAGATGTGGATTTTTTTTACATCGGATTTTGTTCCTAAAACTAAAAATGAGAACCCTAATGTCTCAATTCAAGATGAATGCTATCTACCACATGCTCCATGGGAGGGAAATTTTCACCTCTCATATGCTCAATTTGAGATTAATGATCACAATGATTTTAAGAATGGATTTAAAGAACCTCCACTAGATGTACAAAAGGATTTCATTCAATATAATCATGGTGAAAATGTTGCAATAGGTTCTCAATTACCACAACCAGTTTATTCAAATTTAAAACAGGACTGTCTACATTGGATGAACAAAATTGATGATAAAAGCTATCACTTTACATTTAACCATCAAGCTATTTATTTCTCATATGGAGTAGATTTTAATGAAGAATATATCTTCCAAGCATCAAAAGAAGGAGGGAATTTGCAACCAAAGATTCCATGGGTGGTATATTTTATTTCTAAAGATAATGAGATTGTTGGTGAACAACAAAAGACAACCCTATAATTCTCCAAAAATGTTCAACAACAATTTATCTTTGCAACCTCGCGATTGAAACATGGTCATTGTATGGTGAAAGAATATCTCCAGAACATGTCCAATAAAACAACACTCTTGATAAAGGATGGGAGTAATAAGATCAATTGGTTATGTACATGGATACATTGGAAGTATACTTACACTTGAAAGTACCCCTCCTCTCCAAGTAGCTTAGGATAGGTAATTTTTGTTGTCTCATGTATATAATATTGTTATGTTAGTGAAGTTTTCCAATAAAAATTTGTTGGATCAAGATAATGGATTGGGATGACTCCATTTTCCAATGGACCAAGATTTTAGATTCTCAACAACCCACAGGGGGTCATTGTCCCACAGTTGGAGTTAGATGTTGATGTGTTTTCACCCATGAAATAGAGACCAAATGTTTTTTTTGGTCAAACTTGGAAAGTTCCAAATAATCTTCAACTGTTAATTGTGAAGACTGAACAAGTTTGCAATCAACTTCAGTTCTCCATTTCTTCATCATGAAAGGATAATAGAGATGGTTTCACTTTGAAACAAAAGATAATAAAAGAAAATATACTAAAATAAGGAACCTCCTTATGTCTATCTTCTCACTAAATATCCCAATGTCTCAACTATGTTCAACACTTCAAGGAATCTAAAATAGAGTTCATATGCCCAAGATATGTCATTTTTCTCCCACATTCTGTTGCCCCGTACTTAACTAATTTTCATTTTCCTTATCCTCCACTCTCCATACTTAGTAATTTTTTCTCATTTTCCTTCATCTTTCCTTTCTCTATACTTCCTTCCTTTCTACTCTCTACACTTCCATACTTAGTCATTTTCACTACCACCCATACTACTCCCCATACTCCATACTTAATAATTTTTCCAATATTCCACACCATTTCCATACTTATACTTAGCCATTTCTATACTTTCCATTTCCATACTTAGCCATTTATATTTTCATTATCCACTTAGTTGTCACAATACCCACCACTTAGTCATTTACATAATTTCTATGTGAATTTTCATAATTCATTTCCATTTTCTATTTCCGCTTATTCATTTTCATTATTTCTATATTCATTTTTCATTTCCATCTTCCATTTTCACACTTATGTGATTTACCTCCCCAAAACTTAGTCATTTTTCATGACTTACCATGTTTTACTTCTTTTTACACTAATTATTCCATTACGTATGTGGGATAACCTTCCTCTTAATTTACCTTTTTTCCCATGTCTTGTGTCCCACAACCCGTAATCCCATGACCCTCAATTTTCACCTCCACTTCCACATTACCCAAATTGTACCCTCATTAAGTTTTATACTTAATCTATTTTTTGAATGTGGAATACTCTCCTTCACCCATCCCTTGAACTCTAACCCACATGACTTATCACTTATCACCCACCTGCATGACTTATCTTAATTTCTTACTCACTTTTATACTTAGCCAATTCTTTGAATGTGGATGTCGAATAACCCTATTCTTCATTACCTTTTTCTCTCATGATCGTGTCTCGCAACCCGCATCCCTACCTCATACCTAAGTCATTTTTACCAAGTTATGTCTCCTCACCTACCTCCTTTAGCTCTGCACTCTCGTAATTATGCCAACATTTATTTTAATTCTTTAATATTATTCCATTTAAATATTATTTCCTATCCTAAGTTTACTTCTCTTTATTTTGGGACACACCTCCCAATGACACATGGAAGTGAAGACCTATTATATGTGGACATGTGGTAATGAGGTGAACCTATCCCTGGGTGACATATAACATTGAGGTGGACCTACTCCCAGGTGACACATGGATGTACATAGATGATTGAACAATGACTTGGCATGATGATTGGGTGATGATGTGGTGGTCAAAATATACTTTGTGCACAAGCTACACAAAATCCTATGGATTTATCTACTTCATTAAAAAATAACATGGAGATGAAATATATTTATAAAGAAGTCATGATAACCTTCCCATAATGCATGTGGGACAAATAAATTCGAATTTGCAAATAAAAATCCCATATCTCACAAGGACAAATCAATGGTGGTTGAGCCTCCATCTTCTGGAGCTCATAAATTTTGATCCCGACGTCCGATTTGAGAAAAAGAGAGCTCATCGTAAATTTAAAGAGATGAAGAAAACATTGGAAGTGGTTTCAATGGATGAAGTATCAGTCATCAGGCCCTAAAAATTAAATTATAGTCAAGACCATTTTTGGCCTTGGAAACAAATTATTTTTGGAAAATGATTTATTTAAATAAATTCTCAAGCTTTTAAAGTGGATCCCAATTGATGGCACATATATATCAGTTGAAATTTACAAAAGGAAAATAAAAACCTAACTAAAAAATGGTTTCAAGAAGATGAAGAAAATATTACAAAAGAGAAAAAGAGGCAGAATCAAAGGGTTAACAGTGGGTTGTTAGAGAGTTTTCTATAGCGTTCTTTTTGTTAGAAGCAAGTTCGACCTTTCCAAATATTTGTGAATAAATCTTCTTGAATTTATCCTTCATATACCTTTCTTCTCAACTCTCTCAATATTCTTCCATACATTCCCCAAGACATTTCAAGTCCAAAGCAGTAAAATCCATGCTTGTAAAAAGTACATGTAGTTTATTTTAAGTTTATCTTATTGTCATTGAAATTTTGTTGAGGTTGTTTTAGCCCTCTTGTTTTAGACATTGTTAAGATTATATCACTTGGGATATGATTATTAATTTCTCCCACAAAGAAATATTTTGGGGCATTAAATTAGTGATTCTTCGGACTTTGAATCTAAAGCATGAGATTTCAAATGTATTGTCCATCAAAATTGTTTTTGAGTTGTAATGAAGTGATCATCTAAAGTTATTTGATGACCTCTCCATTTTAATTTTATTTCATATTGCAAAGTCATAGTTGATTTTGGGTTCACAACATTGTTAACACTGAGTAAATTATTGGGTTGATGAAACAATCTATAAAGGTAACCTACAAACCAACTTTAAGACTGGAAACTAGCCTTTCCAATCCAGAGAGGGCTCGATCTAAGACTTGATCTCTGATAGACATGTTTCTTTAAAAATATGGCTAGATTTAGAATTTTAAGATAATTTTTCAAGGTCTACTGACAAAACATAGTGCTTTTAGGGCTATGGAGTCAACCTTTGAAAACAAA
>ML801463.1:25624-55649 GCA_009831015.1 Picea engelmannii | reverse complement strand
TTATACTACTTTGCATACATTGTGGGAGAAAAATGTTCACAATATTGATATAAGATATAGATCTATATTAGTGGGAAATTTGCACCATTATATATTATATTGATGGCATAATGATAACATTATGAATTTTTGTGTACTAAGTATGGGTCTATTGATATTAACCATGGCTGGGGGAGGAAACCTTATCCTTAGTTCCTAAATAAAATTGTATGGATTGAGGGCCAAGAACGATTCCTTGAAACACCACATGTCATCTATTGATGTGATCTTTCATCTCCAAGGGAGGATATGAGCACCAACAGAAATTTTTGAGCACCAACTATGGGTCTTAAGGTTTTGGAAATAGTCAAAGGAGGAAACCCTATCATAGGCCCTAAAGGTAGCTTCTATGTCTTAAGGGCCTTGAACTACCACACTAGACTTCTCTAGGAGATCTTTGGCCTTTGAGTTGGAATATGGGCTCCATCAAAAAAACATTGAGCATGAAATTTGTGTCTTGAGACCCTAGGCACATGAGAAGGAGGAAACCTAGAACTTAGGACTTAAATGTTGGGTATGCATTATATTCTTTGCAGGACTAGTTGTAGTGACTACTACGTTGCATTAGGTGTGCAGGGGGGGTCACATGGGGGTGATATCCCCCATGTGTAGGGGTTTGTGGGCAACGCCCTTGAGAATTTTTTTTTTCCTCGGGAAACATGTCACTTTTTTCCTCGATTTTCATGTCCATTGTTGGGCGGTTTTTTGGCACATGGTTTTTGTCGATCGTTTTCTATTTCCGGTTAAGGAATTAGGGTTGTTGACTAATCCAGGTCATTGGGTTAGGTTTTTGGATGTCGTTGGCTCCTATATGTATATTGTATTGTAAACAATGTATCACTATGAATGAATATAGAATATGTTGGTTTTCTCGGTTTGGGTTTCCAAGGGAAAAATCTATATGTAATGTGTGTATTTGCCATTGTATCTTTTTTGTTCTTTTATTGAAAATCTATTTGGAGTAAAATATTGTACAAGGTTAAAATATACATTTGGTATCAAAGCATTGTTGGATTCAAGGGGGCACCTTTTTGGTCAAGGATTTGGTAGTTGAAAAAGGATACTTCGTTTATATGGAATGAGCAAGCCTAGGAATCCTTTGATTCCCTTAAGAAAGCCCTAGTGTCAACACCTCTAATGAGTCCTGCAGACTATAGTAGAGATTTCCTGCTTTATATAGCCACGTCTGAAGGGACAGTTGGTATGGTTCTCATTCAATAGGATGACGAACTCCCTGAGCATGTTATCTATTATCTTAGTCAAAATCTAATTAGTCTTGAACTCAAGTACTTTCATGTAGAGAAGCTAGCCTTAGCATATGTGCATGTGGTTCAAAGATTATGTCATTATATCTTACTTCGCAAGAATATCGTGATCACCGACATCAATCCATTTGAATATGTCCTGACAAGGCGTATCATGGGGGGGGGATACAATAAATGGATTGTGATTTTGTAGGAGTTTGATCTCAATTTTGTCTCTGCAAAATCCAATAAATTGCTAGTCTTTGTGGAATTAATGTCGGACTTCCCTAGGTAGGATGAGGATACCATTTTTGAGGACGCATTTTTTGATGAGCACATTTTATTTATCTTGTCTTCGAACCCCTGGTATGGATACTTTCTTATATATCTTCAAACTATGAATCTTCCTCAACATATTTTGAGGGACGACCGACATCGTATATGCCATCAAGCTAAAAACTACCTCATTGTCGATGTCACTTTGTATCACTGAAGGGTGGATTCTATTCTACGTCGTTGTTTTATTCACGAAGAAGCTAAGGCTGTACTCAATGATTGTCATAGTGGGGTATGTGGTGGTCATTCATCCAGGCTAGAGACAACCCAAAAAATATTGTGAGCTGGTTATTTTTGGTCGTCGGCTTTTAAATATTGCGTAGAAGCGGTCAAGAAGTGTCACCCTTTCCAGGTGTTTGCCCATAATATACACTCGCACCCTGCCCCTCTTAATGCAATCATTATCGTCGGTCCCTTCATTAAGTGGGGGGTCGATTTATGGATTGCAACCCAGCCTCAACTGGGGGGAACCATCACATTATCGTGGTCGTGGACTATTTTACTAAGTGTTTTGAGGCCATGCCTACAATTAAATATGATGGTGAGATTGCAGCACACTTTGTATTCAATCAAATCATAGCTCGATTTGGAATTTCAAAAGAGATTGTCACTGACTATGGAATTCACTTTTAGAACAAGATGATGACAGATTTGGCATCAAAATTGGGGTTCAATCAAGATCATTCGTCATCGTATTATCCCCGGGAAAAGGGCCAGGTAGAGGCTATGATAAATATCTAAAATCCATTTTGCAAAAAAATTATAGGCAAAGTAAATCTAGCTGGCACGTGATGTTATACCCTACTCTATGGGCATACCAAACCGCAGTAAATACTTCCACTGGGTTTTCACCATTCCAATTAATGCACGGAGTGGACTCAGTTCTCCCCATTGAATGTGAGATTCCTTCTCATAAGTTAGAAGTTGAGCTCCTACCTAACATGATCGATCTCGAAGAACTCCTTGTACACTTGGAGTAACTCGATGAGCAGCGTCGATATGCCACCATAGTTATCGAGGTAAATAAGCAACGTGTTAAGGTCCAATACGATAAATATGTTCGTCCTCGACAATACGCTAAGGGTGACTTGGTCCTTCTTTATGACCAAGCTAAGGAATCGATGGGGGAAGAAAAAATCAATCCCATGTGGCATGGTCCTTATATCCTGCGATGTGTCCTCAGAAAAGGATCCTATGAGTTAGAGGATTATGAAGGGAATGTGTTGACAGAGCCCATAAATGGGTTCCATCTAATAAAATATTATTCTTGAGCCCCTCACCTCAAGAATGAGCTTTGTATATTATTGTACTTTAGTGTATATATTTTTCATTTTTTTCTTTTGAGTCGCTAGTTTGCTTATTGAGTTTCCCCTTGGTTGGAAGATATCAATAGAATCATTGGTGTTCTTAGGATTTGTGGACATTGTCAATCATCATACTCAGAATGTAGCTTACGTCGCTTGGGTTATCTATTCGCTTGAGGGACAACTGGTGTCTTCAAGAGGCGCTTATCGAGGACCATCTATGAACAATGTGGTTGAGTATAACATCGTTATCAAGTTATTATGCAATGCCATTTTGCATGGTGTTCAATATTTATAGGTTTTTCTAGATTCCAAGTTGGTTGTGTGTCAATTGAACAACATGTATTGGGTCAGGGATCCTACATTACTCTGATGCTTCCTTTGGGTACAACATTTGGAATGGTATTTTTATTTCATTACTTATAATCATATTCCTATAAATTCTAATCAAGTATCTGATGTGTATGCTAATTATGTTTTAGATTGGAATTTGTCACATAGCTAAGTAAAGGAAACATACATTCATCCATTGAAAAATATATAGGTAAAGCCAAAGACCAAAATATTTTTGTATTTCATTCATTAAGTTCAAAAGGTATGGTATCATAGTAAAAAATTGGGCTCTTAGTCCTCAAAAATATACATATACGGTCAGTACATCAAATGACCATGGCATCTAATCATGTGGTCTCAGATGCATGTCATGATAGCACATTATAGCATTAGTGAGACATTGAAAGAGTCTCACCCATGCAAGAGGTAAAACTACAACCTACCTCTGCATAGCCTCAGGAAGATCCTCGACTATACCATAGGAATCATGTGCATCATACATGATAGGTTTCCCTGTATGTTCTGAAGAACTTGCTTTGCATCCCCTCTAGCCATATCCTCCACTCGGCCCTTGTGGTGATGCTATGGGTGTTGGGTATGTGTTATATTCTTTAAACGACTAGCATTAGTGATTTCTATGTTGCGTTTGGCATGCGGGGGGGTTTGAGGGGGGAGCACCAGGCCCCCCCTTTGGGAGATGTAGGGGGTTCGAGGGAAACACCCCCGAGAAAAAAAAATTCCTGTGGAAATGTGTCGCATTTTTGCCTCGTTTTTTGTGTCACCTCGATTTTTGTGTCCAGGAGGTTTTTCGACACATGGTTTTTTGTCGATGGTTTTATATTTCTAGTTAAGGAATTAGGGTTGTTGACTAATCTAGTTCATTGGGTTAGGGTTTTGGATGCCCCTGGATCCTATATGTATATTGTATTGTAAACAATGTATCAAAATGAATGAATATAAAATACGTTGGTTTTTCTAGTTTGGGTTTCCAAGGGAAAAATATATGTATAATGTGTGTATTTTCCATAGTATATTTTTTGTTCTTTTACTGAAAATATGTTTGCAGTAAATATTGTATAAGGTTAAAATCTACATTTGGTATCAGAGATTTTTTGGCTTCAAGGGAACGTCTTTGTGGTTAAGAGTTTGTCTTGGGACTGTGATAAACCTTGTTATAGTGGAAGATATGTGGTATTGATTCTTCAAGTGAAGAGAAATGGCGAGCAGTTTGAAAATGGAGATCGAGAAGTTTAATGAGAAATGTTTTGAGCTATGGAAGCTCAAGATGGAAGATCTATTGGTGGACAAATATCAGTGGATCGCAGTGGATCCAGGTACTGCATCTACAGGAACTTCAGCATATGACTGGAAAAAGTTGGATCGGAAGGAGAAGAGCACAATCTGACTATGTCTCTCAGATTCAGTATTATTGAATGTGTCAGAGAAAGCTACAACCAAGGAGTTATGGGATAAGTTGGGGAAGTTGTATTAGTCTAAGTCCCTAGTAAATAAACTATTCCTAATAAATAATTTGTATAACCTGAGGATGAGAGATGGAGACTCGATGGTAGAGCATTTGAATGCCTTCAATACTGTGGTAAGCCAGTTAGTATCTGTTGAGATTAAAATTTCAGATGAAGATAAGTGTATCAGTTTACTATGTTGGATAGTCTGGTTGTGGCCTGATCCAGATTTTATGAGAAGAATGAAATGAATATAGATTATTATCTAAATATTCTTAAAACGGAATAACAGATATACAATAAAACCGGTTTCTAGTCAATAAGAAAATAAGTTGAAACTATAAAATGCAGCAGAAAACAAGCTTGCTAGAATGGTGGCGGCTTATCTCTGAGAAGAGATGTGATGGTTGCGCTCATTCTCTATAATATGATTACAACGAGGCTCTCAAGGTTTTTTTACAATAAACAGGAATGTCAAAAACCCTAGACATCCAAAAACCTAACCCTAGGAGATGAAGCGTCAAAAGTCATGTGAACCTCGTTTGGGTAAGTTATTACATCAACTTCTTGGGGTCGTAACTTTTGCATACAATCTTTGTTTTAGGCGCACGATATCCCACTAGAAAGGTCTATCCAAGGAATAAACATTTTCCTGTGGCGAGCCCTAAAAATTTTTTTTAGGGCCTCAAAACGGCCCCAGAAGTTAGGGACCCAAAAACTGGGAAAAAACTGTCAAACTGGAAAACTGCCAAAATGAGCCAATTGGAATAGGTGGGAGGCCACCTACATCCATTTGCATCAATCCCCCCCCCTTAGGAATCAATGGTATCCATTGTGTTCATTTCCCCCATCAGATGAGGAAGTTTCTGTTGAATTTGGCCCCGGGTGAGCCACTTGCCTTGGTGCAGGCGCTGCCCTACTTTGACAACTCGATAAAGCGGGATCCTTTGTTGGTGAGTTCCCTTGACCTATTTTTCCACAATATGGTCACTAGATGCCTGTTGTATGCATTCGAGGTGGAGCTCTATTGGTTTCAATTGTTCTTCTATCTATGAGGTGTCCAATAATGGTGGGAAATAAGGTCGAAGAAGATCCACATTGAACACTGGGTACAAGCCAAGGAAAGGAGGAATGTTGAGCTCAAAATTATTATCACCCACAACCTTGGTGATGGTGTATGACCCATAATGGAGTGGGCGAAGCTTCTGATGAGGTCTGGTAAGGCATTCTTTCTGCAAATGCAACCAAACTTTATCGCCCACCTGAAACTTATGTGGCACCCGGTGTTGATCATGGTGATGCTTGTACTTATCATTGGACTTATGTAGGATATCCTGAACCTTTTGGTGGATGTGCTAGATCTTCTCAATGAACCGGGTGGATTTTTTGGCTTCAGTTGGAGCAGTATATGAGTTGGTCGAGGTGACTGCAAGGGGTAGTGCAACATCTATGGGACCCAATGGTTGGAATCCCAACCCC
The DNA here is from genome assembly GCA_009831015.1 of Picea engelmannii. NCBI lineage: Eukaryota > Viridiplantae > Streptophyta > Pinopsida > Pinales > Pinaceae > Picea > Picea engelmannii. Next base: position 49,451 of record ML801463.1, on the reverse strand, counting down.
ACCTGAAAGGGGATGTGGCCAGTTGATATATGCAAAGATCGGTAGTAGCTATGCTAGAAATAGGGAAGAGTCTCATCCCATGTGAGAGGGTGATTGGAATTATACATGCATGGCATATCCATGATCATTCGATTTAAGACCTCGGTTTGGCCATCTGTCTTGGGGTGGAAGGCCGTGGATTTGTTGAGCTTGGTGTCTAGTAGTGACCAGAGGCTCAACCATAATGTGTTGAGAAATAAATTGTCCCGATATGAGACAATGGTTTGTGGGATTCAAAAATGTACCCAAACTCATTCAAAGAAGAGCTTGGTAATGGCCTCTATTGTGATTCTCTTCTTGTAGGAATCCATAATCACCATCTTAGAAAAGCGATCAACAACCACAAAAACACAGTCATTTCCACGCTTGGTGGACGAGAGGCCTAACATGTAGTCCATGGAGTTGGATTCCAATGTCCTGTCAGGAGTAGGAAGAGGGGTGTATAGGCCCTGGTTCTTAGTGGTTGATTTGGCAATAGCGCAGGCAGTGTAGGACCTGATATACGTGTTGACCTCATGTTGAATTTTCGACCAGTAGAAATGTTTCTACAGAATTTCCATTGTCTTTTTGACGCCAAATTGTCATGCCACCCGACTGTAGTGGGCTTCCCAGATCAACTTCTCTCACTTGCTTGATGGAATGCAGATATGGCCCAGACAGCACAACAACCCATCCTGGAGATTGAAATTAGTGACAACTACATTTGTGCCCAACATTTGGTAGGCGGTGGCGAAGTCTAAGTCTATCTCATAGAGTTGGGGCCATCCAGAGGTCTCATGGCTGCAAGATTCTAGCACTGTGGTGAGTTTCATGACTGGCGATCTACCAAGGCAATCAACTATGCGGTTGGTGCTTCTTGTTTTATACTTGATTTTGAGGTGGAATTTATGCAATTATGTGGACCACTTCTGATAGTGGTCATTTTGCAATTTTCCTTATGTCTGCATGAACTACAGTGGATTATGATCAGTGTGGATGATTGTCTCCTTCCCAAGAATGTAATGTCCCCATTGGCGACGGGTTTGCACAATGGAGTACATTTCTTTTTCGTAATTAGGGTACTTACAGACAACATATTATAGTGTCTCACTATGATAGGCCACGGGGTGGCCGTGCTGAGTGAGAATGATGCCCACAACATAGTCTGAAGCATCTATCTTGATCTCAAAGGGTTGTTGTAGGTCTGGTAGTCAAAGTACTGGGTCTGAGCACAAGTGTTTCTTCAAATCATTGAACACTTTTTGTTGGGACCATCCCCAAACAAATTTATCCTTACCACCACCCCTGGTTACTTGGCTGAGGGCCCATGGAATATGGGATAATCCCAACACGAACCTACGGTAGAAATTGGCAAGGCCCAAGAAGCTTCGAAGCTCAATGAGTGTGGTTGGGACTGGCTAGCCATGGATGACTTGGATCTTGGCTAGATCCACATGTACACCATGTTTATCAATGATGTAGCCCAGGTAATGGACCTTTTCCATGCCGAACGATCATTTTTCCAAGTTGGTGTATAGCTTGTGTTGCCGCAGGGTGTGCAGAACCTGTTGAATATGTTGCAAGTGTTTTTCCCAAGTTTTGTTGTAAATGATATTGGTGAATGGTCATAGGATATCGTCCATCATCCTCATGAAAGTGGTTGGAGAATTTGTCAAGCCAGAGGGCATGACCAACATTCGAAAATACCTTTCTTTGACTTGAATGCAGTCTTCCATACATATGTTTGTTCTATCGGGACCTGGTGGTAGCCAGACTTCAGTTTAACCTTACTTAAGTATTTGTCCCCTATGAATTGATCAAGGAGATCGTCGATTCAGGGAATTGGGTACTGGTTTTTTACTGTGATTTTATTTCAAGTCTCAGTAATCAATGCAGAGCCGTCAGGTTCCATATTTCTTTTGTACCAACATGATTGGACTCCCGCAAGGTGATGAACTAGGATGGATGTGCCCATGGTGGAGAAATTCTTGGATCTGTCGCTTGATCTCCTCATTCTCTAAAAGAGAGTAACGGTAGACTGGCCCATTGGGCAGCAATGTGTCGGGGTTCAGACTGATGGGATTCTTGACCTGACAGTGCATAGGTACCTAGGTAGGTGAGGAGAAGGTATCTGAGTATGATTCCATGACCTTATCCACTTTATTTTATTGTGTGGAGAGGTCGGTCATGTAGACCCTAGATGTGATCGTGATCTTTCACTCATTCTGAAAGCGAATCATGAAGAAGAAAAACTTCCCCGTCTGAGAGATGACCTTCCCGCATTGCTTGGAAGAGATCAAGTAAATAGAAATATGTGGGAATGCCTCTGGTATCTTGTACAATTTCTTGTTCAAAGTAATAATAACACTATGAGGCCTAGACTCATATATGGCATGGAGTTTCCATAAATATGGTTGGCCCAAAAAAACATTACAAACTTAGAGAGGGGAAACATCGCACAATACCTTGTATTTGAAGGGATTGATATCGTATGACAGGGAACATTGTTGGTTGATGTGGATGTCGCTTCCTTGGTGGAGCCATCCAATGGTGTAGGGATGTGGGTGCGGCATTGTTGGCAGGGCAAGTCACTTGAAAAACTCTATTGATATGAGGTTCTTCTGGCTACCACTGTCAACGATGAAGTGCAGCGGGGTACCCTTCACCCACATTTGTGAATGAAAAAGGCACTCGCCTTCCTCTAGCTCTTCTGGTTCACTGGGCTGGAGCTTGGTGGTAGCAACGATAGGACTACGTTCTGCATCAATGATTTGTCTCCCCCTTTCTGGTTTTGACTCAGAGTCAGAACCCACATTTGATTCAGAGGATTTCACCTTAGCCAACAACGAATGCTTTGAGCGAAAATCAGCAATGTTATGTCAGGGGCTCTTATGGAAGTCACACCACTTCCCAATATCTTTCTTTGTCTTTCCGGTGTCCTTATTTTCTTGCAGCCTAGAATGGTTGTCCTGAGGCAATCCGTCTTTGCTTTGTCCTTTTTTTTGCAGGTTGGGGTCGCCCTTTCCTAGATTTTGCTGTGAGGGGTTCCAAGGCCCAAATTTCCACGTCTTTTGTTTGAGCTTCTACTTGATTTTGATGGCATATCGGTAGGCCACGCCCAAGGATGAGATGTCCAGAAACTCCATTTCATCCTGGATGTATCTATGCATACTGTTGTGATACTTGAGCACCAAATGTCGCTCAGAATATTTTATACCCAACTTGGTATGGAATGTAAGCAAGATATTTGTGAACTCGGGCACTACTTGGTCTCTTTCTTGCCATAGTGTGGTCCATTTTGTATACAGGTCATCATAACTTCCAACGGGGTAGTATTGTTCCTTAATAGCATCCTTGAAGGACTTCCAAGTGACAATGACTATAAATAATGAGGGTTCCTCTATTTCCTTCTTCTCACAGAAAGTTCCCCACCAATCTTTGACATGGGGAATGACTTTGAGGAGAGAAAAAGTAATATTTTCTCTATTCGAGAAGTTATGGATAGAGAAATACCCTTCTAGAAAATTCAACCATTTGTATACAACATCTGTGTCTATTTGACCTTCAAATATAGGAATATCAAAGTTGATTTGTACCTTGAAGGCGGTGGCACCTCCATTTGAGGAAGATGCATCTCTTGTTGGTATTCGACGAAGGATTTTCACAAAACTATCCATCATCTTGTTCCTCTGTTGTGTGAGGGATTCCTCGAGCAACATTTTAAAGGGATCTCCTGTCTTGTCGTATTTTTTTCTCCCACCCTGAGAGGTCGCTTGGGCATGTGAGAGATTTTTTCCTGAAGCCAACAAGCTCGAGACCCAATTCTTTGTACCCTAACCTCGTTGGGGACATACATTAATAACGACAAGAAGAAAACCGCTCTGATACCATTGATCCGGATTTTATGAGTAGAATGAAATAAATATAGATTATTATCAAAATATGCTTAACACAGAATAACAGATATACAATAAAATTGGTTTCTATTCAATAAGAAAATAAGTTGAAACTATAAAATGCAGCGGAAAAAAAAAAAAAGCTTGCTAGAATGGTTGTGGCTTATCTCTGAGAAGATATGTGATGGATGCGCTCATTCACCATAAGATGATTACAATGAGGCTCTCAAGGAATTTTTACAATAAACAGGAATGTCAAAAACCCTAGACATACAAAAACCTAACCCTAGGATATGAAGCGCCAAAAGTCATGTGGGCCCCGTTTGGGTAAGTTAGTACATCAACTTCTTGGGGTCGTAAATTTTGCATATGATCTTCGTTTTGGATGCCACTGGATCCTATATGTATATTGTAGTGTAAACAATGTATCCTATATGTATATTGTATTAGGTTTTTGGATACCGTTGGATCCTATATGTATATTGTATTGTAAACATTGTATCACAATGAATGAATATAAAATATGTTGGTTTTCCCAGTTTTGGTTTCCAGGGGAAAAATATCTATGTAATGTGTGTATTTTCCATTGCATATTTTTTGTTCTTTTAATGAAAATATGTTTGCAGTAAATATTGTATAAGGTTAAAATCTACATTTGGTATCATATCTTTGTTGGCTTCAGGGGGACGCCTTTATTGTTAAGGTTTTGGCTCAGAACTGTGATAAGACTTGTTATAGTGGGAGATATGCAGTATTGATTCTTCAGGTGAAGATAAATGGTCAGCAGTTCGAAAATGGAGATCGAGAAGTTTAATGGGAAATGTTTTGAGTTGTGGAAGCTCAAGATGGAAGATCTATTGGTGGAAAAAGATTAGTGGATCGCGGTGGATCCAGGTATTGCATCTATAGGAACTTCAACAGATGACTGGAAAAATTTGGATCGAAAGGAAAAGAGCACAATTTGACTATGTCTCTCAGATTCAATATTATTGAATGTGTCAAAGGAAGCTACAGCCAAGGAGTTATGGTATAAGTTGGGGAAGTTGTATTATTCTAAGTCCCTAGTCAATAAAATATTCATGAGAAAGAATTTATATAACCTGAGGATGAGAGATGGAGACTCAATGGTAGATCATTTGAATTCCCTCAATACTATGGTAAGACAGTTAGTATCTGTTGAGATTAAAATTTTAGATGAAGATAAGTATATCAATTTATTGTGCTCTTTATGAGACTCGTAGGATTGTCTGGTTGTGGACTGATCTGAATTTTATGAGAAGAACTAAATGAATACATATTATTATTAAATTATGATTAATATAGAATAACATATATACAGTCAAATTTGTTTCTATTCAATAAGGAAATAAGATGAAACTATAAAATGCAGTGGAAAACAAGCTTGCTAGAATGGTGGTGGCTTATCTCTGAGAAGAGATGTGATGGTTGTGCTCATTCAACAGAAGATGATTAAAATGAGGCTCTCAAGGAATTTTTACAATAAACAGGAATTTCAAAAACCCTAGACATCCAAAAACCTAACCCTAGGAGATGAAGCACCAAAAGTCATGTGGGCCCCGTTTGGGTAAGTTAGTACATCAACTTCCTGAGGTCGTAACTTTTTTCATACAATCTTTGTTTTAGGCACATGATAGATCATTGGAACGGTCTATCCGAGGAATACACATGTTTCATATGGAGATCCCTACACATTTTTACTGTGGTGAGTCATAAAAACGTTGTTTAGGGCCTCAGAACAGCCCCGAAAGTTAGGGACCCGAAAACTAGGAAAAAACTGTCAAACTGGAAAACTGCCAAAATGAGCCAGTTGGAATAGGTGGGAGGCCACCAAAATCCATTTGGATCATGGCCATAGGTATCAATAAAACTTCCTTAAAGTTTCATGAAGTGGTCTCATCCTTGTTGGAGTAGATGAGACGGAAGAACATGGAAGGACAGAGGACATATGCATTATTTGCAAGAGGATGCACCCATGAAATAAATAGATCTAAGTCCTCGAGTGGGAGATCTAAGTCTAAGGGTAGATATAAATATCCTGGAAATTTTGTAAATGTATGTTGGATATGTGGAAAAGAAGGGCACTACAAGAAGCAGTGTAGATCCAAAATTGAGAAAAAGAAGTCTTATGTAGAAGTAGCTTCTTCAGATCCCTTATTTTTATCAACTTTGGATCTACACCACTTCTTGTAGTGCCCTTATTTTCCACATCTCCAACATACCTTTACAAAAAATTTAGGATATTTATATCTACCCTTAGACTTATATCTCCCACTTGAGGACTTAGATCTATTTATTTCATGGGCAAGTCCTCTTGCAAATAATGCATATGTTCTTTATCCTTCCATGTTCTTTCGTCTCATATCCACCAACAAAAAGGATGATACCACTTCATAAAACTTCAAATAAGTTGTATTAATACCAATGGCCATGATCTAGATGGATGTTGGTGGCCTCCCACCTATTCCAACTGGCTCATTTTGGCAGTTTTCTAGATCGACAATTTTTTCCTAGTTTTTGGGTCCCTAACTTCTGAGGTCATTTTAAGGCCCTACACACTGTTTTTAGGGATCATCATAGTCAACATGTGTTGGAATTTCCATAGGAAACATGTGTATTCCTAGGATAGACCTTTCCAACGGGCTATCGTGCGCCTAAAATGAAGATCGTATGCAAAGTTACGACCTAGGGAAGTTGATGTACTAACCTACCCAAACGGGGCCCACATGAATTTTGGCACTTCATCTCCTAGGGTTAGGTTTTTGGATGTCTAGGGTTTTTTACATTCCTATTTATTGTAAAAATTCCTTGAGAGCCTCATTGTAATAATCTTCTAGAGAATGAGCACAGTTTTCACATCTCTTCACAGAGATAAGCTACCACCATTGTAGCAAGCTTGTTTTCTATTGCATTTTATAGTTTCAACTTATTTCCTTAATGAATAGAAACCAATTTTATTGTATATCTTTTATTCTATGTTAAGCATATTTTGATAATAATTTGTATTCATTTAGTTCTTCTCATAAAATCCTGATAGGTATGGTTGAAGGTATGTTTAGCTTCTCTCTAGATTTCGATTTCTGTGAACATTGTGTATATGGGAAGCAAAATCAGGTAAGATTCCCCTCTGGTGCAACGAAGGAAGAAGGAATTTTATATCTAGTTCACAGTGATGTGTTTAGACCTGTGTGAGTTCCATCATTGGGAAAAGATGTGTATTATGTCTCATTTATAGATGAATTATCGAGGAATACTTGGATATATTTCTTCAAGAATAAATCTGAATTCTTTGACATGTTTAAAGAGTGTAAGCCTCTTGTTGAGAATCAAACAGAGAAAAGAATTAAGGTGTTGAGGAGTGATAATGGTGGAGAGTTTTGCAGAAAATAATTTTAAGAATTCTTTAAGAAGTGTGGTATAGAAAGGAAAAATACTACTCCATATACACCTCAGCAGAATGGAGTTGAAGAAAGGATGAATAGGACATTGATAGAAAAAGAAAGGTGCATGCTCAGTGGTGACGGGTTAGGGAAATAATTATGAGAAGAGGCAATGGGTACTACATGTTACATGGTCAACATATCACCCTCATCAACGTTGGATGAAAAGACTCCACAAGAGGTATGGACTGGTAAGAAACCTTTTCTCACACATCTCAAGGTATTTGGTTGTGAGGCCTATGTTCATGTTCCAAAGGAAAACAAGAGAAAGCTAGATACGAAGGCTAAAAATTGTATCTTTATTGGGTATAAATATGGTCTCAAAGGTTATAAGCTTTGGAACCTAGAAACTAACAAGTTTGTGTACAGTCAATATGTGGTATTTAGAGAAATGAAGGATTTTGTTAAACAGGAAGTCCTACCAAGTAAGGAAGAACCAGATAAAATAGAGTTTGATTTAAAGGATGATGAATTGGACTCTACAAAATAACATGAATCATAAGAAGAAGATTTGCATACTCCTGTATTGAGGAGATCAGTTTGAGAAAGAAGGCTACCAAAAAGGTATACTCCATTTGATTTTCGTTCAAATTTTTCTTTGTGTATTACTAATGATGATCCTAGAAATTTCAAGGAGGCAGTGGATTCAGAGGATGGAAAACTCTGGAAAAAGGCCATGGATGAAGAAATGGAAGCCTTGGATAAGAATGAGGCTTTGGATCTAGTGGATTTGTCGACTGGAAGAAATCCCATTGGAAGAAAATGGGTATTTAAAAAGAAGATGAATGCAGAAGGAAAAGTGGAGAAATACAAAGCTTTGTTAGTACCAAAGGGTTATTCCCAAGTTGAGGGAATTGATTTTGGTGATATTTTTTCTCCTTTTGTCAAGTTAACTTCTATAATATTTATGTAATCTGTTGCGGCGGCATTTAATTTTGAAGTAGAACAAATGGATGTGAAGACAACATTCCTACATGGAGATTTGGAAGAAGAAATATATATGAAGTAGCTAGAGGGGTTTGTTGCGAAGGGAAAGAAGGAGCTAGTATGCAAGCTGAAAAAGTCCCGGTATGGTTTAAAACAATCACCAAGGATGTGGTATCAAAAATTTGATACATATATGTTGGGACTTGGATTCACAAGAAGCAAAGAGGATAATTGTGTGTATTTTAAATTAATTGGTGATCATTTTATTTATTTGGTCTTGTATGTGGATGACATGTTGTTGATAGGAAACAACAAGGAGATTATCCAGGATGTGAAAACTCATTTGTCCTCTAATTATGACATTAAGGATATCTATCCTACAAATTTCATTTTGGGCATGGAAATTAAAAGAGATCGGAAAAAGAGGAAACTCTGGTTAAACCAGAGAAAATATGTCGAGACAATATTGCATAGGTTTAATATGCAGGAATGTAAACCAGTCAAGTTCCATGTTCATATTGGTGTAAATTTATTTGTGGATCAGTTTCCAAAGACATGGGAAGAGCAGGATTACATGTCTCATTTTCCATATGCGAGAGCAGTTGGCATTTTTATGTATGCAATGGTTTGTACTAGACCAGACATTACACATGCAGTGGGAGTTTTGAGCAGGCATATGTCAAAACTAGGGAAAGAGCATTGGACAACAGTAAAAATAGTTTTCAAGTATTTGTGTGGCACTGCTACCTATGGATTGTGCTACCAAGGAAGACCAGGATTGGACAAAGTGTTAGACATGCATGGCTTTGTGGATGCAGACTGGGATGGATATCTAGATCGTAGGAGATCTACAAGAAGGTATGTGTTTAACCTATTTGGAGGAGTAATCAATTGAATGAGAAAAATACAGTTTGTAGTGACACTTTCAACTATATAAGTTGAATACATGGTAGCCACTCATGCAAGTAAGGAAGAAATATGGTTACAAATATTGTGTTCAGGTATTGGGTTAGTACATCAAGATGTAAACAGTTAGAGTGCAAATTTTCTGGAGAAGAACTCGACTTATCATTCAAAGACAAAGCATATTAATATTCAATATCACTTTGTGAGAGACATGGTTGAAGAAAATAAAGTGTTGTTGATGAAGGTGGACACTTTGAAGAATGTTACGGATTCATCAACAAAATCTATGAGCACTGAGAAGTTCTCTTGGTGTAGAGGATCCATGGGCATTGTTGCCCTGGATTCTTGACTATGTAAACATGTGACCCCATGTATGAAAAGAAAAAAACAAGTGGGAGAATACTGGGTATGTGTTATATTCTTTGCATGACTATATTATTTTCCTCGTTTTTCATGTCACCTTGATTTTCGTGTCCATTGTTGGGCGATTTTTCGGCACATGGGTTTTTTCCGATGGTTTTCTATCTCTGGTTAAGGAATTAGGGTTGTTGATTAATCCAATTCATTGGGTTAGGGTTTTGGATTCCCCTAGATCCTATATGTATATTGTATTGTAAACAATGTATCACAATGGATGAATATAGAATATGTTGGTTTTCCTGGTTTGGGTTTCCAGGGGAAAAATATTTGTGTAATGTGTGTATTTTCCATTGTATATTTTCTATTCTATTACTAAAAATATGTTTGGAGTAAATATTGTACAAGGTTAAAATCTACAGTGGGTATCCATCCATTTGTCGTGTTCCTACATATGCATAAGAGAGATAGATGTTAGTATATGATGCCATACCAAAAATATTTGCATTTTTGTTTTGCATTTATCAAATAAAAAAAGACAAAAAATAAAATATATAAAAATAAAATTCTTACCAATCTCCCCAACGGTGGATTATGGTGGTAATGGAATGTCGTGATCCCTTCAGTATTTGATCCACTCATAGGGATAGTCATCGATGGAAATGATTTGTCATCGCCACCAGTGAAAGAACTCATCATTATAGGGGGTTGGCACCCTACCACCTCCTAACCACCTCATCACTTTGGTCCACTGGATCATGGATGGATCATGTAGACTGTGTAGAGGAACTTCTACTATGGGACTAAGGGCTAGAACCCTCTCGAAGAAAAAACTACACAAAATGGATGCAAACCCAAAGTTTATCATCCTCCTAATTTTGTAGTCATTAAGTTGCCTCTTCATGTTGGACAATAGCGAGGTGCTCCAATCATAAAATGTGGGTCTCAAACAATCCACAACATAAAACATAAGTGGCCTTGATTCCTGATGTAGCAAGGCCGATCCCAATATCTGTGTGAGAACTAGGACGATAATATTCAAACTCGGGTTCTCAATCACCCTAATACGGAGTTTTCTCCCCACTTTCTCTGTATCTGCGATGCAGTAGGTGGAGATGTACTCTTCTATGATCCTGCCACCTCTATCCCGTCAAGCCTTGAGGTTTACCATCTCGCCTCGGAGAGACAATTCTGTAATGCAATAAATTTCATCCACCTCAATTCTCAATGCTTTCCCATCGAGATTGAAGGCCTCAATCTCTGAATCCCAGTAGTTTATCATCATCTGGAGCAAACTCGCTTATGCCCTCATTCCTTTTATGTCCCAAAAATTTTAAATCCCACATATTTTCAATTCTTGTTGGGCCCTTAGATATCCTTCCACTACTACATCAACATCCTCGTGATCCATCTCTATGCATTCAATCACCATCATCAAAGGAAAAGTCAATTTTTGAGTCATTTTTCATAAAAAACTGATCCACGGACTTATACGCAAGAAATAATTTAAACACTCACGTATATGGATCAATATACACAGGAAGGATTTTATTTTCCTATGTACATTAGTTCATGTACATGGCCTTATGAACTACAACCCGCGTACAATGATTTCCCTACCTTACGGCCTCCAAAACACAAAAAATGAACACAATTTCCAAAATTTAAACCATTGAAATGAAAGAGCATGGGATGGGAACTTACTTGGTCCATAGGGTTTCCAATTTCATTGACCGTAGCTCCCAAAATCATCACTAGAATATCATAGGTTAAATGGCCTCAAAATCACTATGTGGGTAAAAAACTCAAAAATGACATGGTAAAACTCAATATTTTTACTATTTGTAGAAAACTTTTACCCACTTTGTATAGTTTTCACCTTGTATTTCCTATTTCTAAAACCATATGGACTAATTATAGAGTGAAGGACCTAGTTTGAAGTGGTTTTTCTAGGATATAATGGATTTCCAACATCCTTTAGCATGTTTGTGCCTCTAGCAGGTATATATTGTCACTGGCATATAGGATAGGTTTTCACCTCGCTTTGCATTTTTTGCATCATCCTATGACCACAATTCATATTCCCTAGGTATGAACCAATTTTTTAGTGACACAAACCATCTCATTTTTACTAGAAGTGTCATTATTAAGTGGTAGAGACTTACCAAACATTGGTGCCCTAGTTAGAAAAAAATTTCCATTTGATGCCCATGCAGAAGTTAATCCATAGGTCCGAAAATCCCTTATAGTCTCATTACAACTTTGCGTTCCAGCCTCGTTCTTCTTACTCAATCTCATTCTGACCACTACTTATGGGAATCCCTCCATTACATGTTTCTCTTAACATCGTCCTAGAGTCTTAGTTAAGCTCTTTTCAGACTCCTTAAAAATTAAAAGATTGTCGAGTGAGCTTGTCTCTTTCACACTTGTTAAATGGATTTGAAAGGACATCTATTTTGGTATAATTTTAACCCTTTTTCAGACCAAATCGACTAATTACAAAAAAGGAACACCATAGTCACCATTGGCTAGAATATTTCTCCTTGGTATTGTTTTATGTTTTTTCAGGCCCAGGGGACTAAATCTACAAAAGCCAACACTACTAGAGATTTCTTCCTAAGCCTATGGCCCCAAAAATTCTCAGCATTCTCCAAGCAGTGCCTTCCATATATCCTTTGCAACTTGACACCTTGTACCCCATGAGGAAACATCTCCCGAGTGTCTATACCCCACATGTGTTCTCTTGCATCGAGCATAAGAATGTTCCACTGCATGGAACTAGTTGGCTTGTTCACGACACTCATTTCTTCTCTTGTATCATAGCATTCTTTTTCCTCTTTTTACGCCTTAATAATATGAAAAAGAAAAAAAATTGAAAAAAAAAGAAGGGCCAGAAAAAAATATTATTTTCTATCAGCAGCAGTCATTTCTCCTTGGAACGAAGCATAAATTTTTGAGTCCATTCATCAAAGGTTTATCTTTAATATGGCCTTAAGAAGTTGAACTCATTACTCAGAGTTTTACTCCTCTGACTGGTTATTCTTCCAGTCCCTATGTCGATGCCTTCTATGTCACAATAAATTTTCAATGTTCAGTCTTGAGTCTATGTTGCCTTAGTTATCCATCTATCTCATGCTCTGGTTCAAAGGAATTCTAAACCTATGTCAGCCATTCCTCAGAATTCTTGACTTTGCATGTCGGTCATCCCTTACAAGTGAATCTCATGATCACATGAAGCTATTTTCCTACCTTGCACCCTGGGCCTACTTTCATCATTAGTAGGTGACCTTAAACCCAACAGATGAAATCTTTTTATTGATCTCTAACTAGGTGGTTTCCTTTGTGTTCAGCGATAAGAAATCTACTCACACATTGGGATTTGTGTAGAGTCTTGGATTCCATTAGACCTTATTGGTGGTTTCCTCACCTCTGTTAGTAGTTTTGATTATTGGATGTTATTAAGAGGATCTCTTTTGTGTACTACTTGCATCTAGTGCATCTGAGAGATGCACATGGTCATTGGTTCATGCATATTATTTTCTTCTAATTTCTTCCTAATCGTCAAAGTATTTCTTCGTACCTTGTTCTAAATGATGAGATATACCTTAATTCTCTCCTTTCAACGGGTCTCCTTCCATCAACTTCAACTTATATATTATGGTATCGATATATAGAGTCATAAACCTAGAGGCTTGTAGTCATTAGTGGTAGGTTCTCTTGCCATCGACAGTTGGGAATACATCAATATCTCCTACTCGATGGATTCCTCAAGTGTTCAACCTCAACACCTTTATTCACACTTGTTGAATGTACTCAGTGCCTTGACACCTACTTTCATCATTGGTGGGTTGTCTCGCATTTTTTAATGGTATACATCAATGACCTATAATCAAATGAAGTCTCATTGTGTTCAACTTCGAATCCTTTATTTACACGATGTAGACTTGCACCATCGACAACTAGTGTATAAGTGTTAGAGATAATGCCTAATTAATGCTACATTCTAGAGTTTAGGGATTGGATTGGGTTTGCTGGAGGATGTTGAGAGATTCCCTCAACCTCTCCCTCCAAGAGTAGAATAAGTTGGATCTCACAACACTTATTTATGTTTGATGTATCTCTATATAATGTGTGCAATATAATTTATCATTTTGTGTATCTCTCTACAATATCTATGCTCTCTTAATTTCTAAATTGGTATCAGAGCCTGGTAATAGACATGTGAGTTGTGTGTGTGATCCATCCAGTTGTCATGGGAGCTATTGTGTGTGATCTGTTGTGTAAAAGAGACCCTATGCATAAATCTCTAAAGGAATTGTCGGTAAAGAAAATTATGTGTGATGCCATCTGCCAAATCTGATAGCATGGAGAAGATTGTTGTAATCATGAGTCATAGAAGCTGATATAGATGCTCGATATATGCATGAAAGATATTTTTCAGTCGGCGTTAAGGAAAATAAGTATGCATAAATGACGATTAGGTGGCATGCGTACTACGAGATTTCCCCAGTCATTCTAATTGAAACTACTTTACTAACATATTGCTCAGGGCTTCTAGCGGGACCCTTCCTTTTCTTTCATCTGTTCGAGTGTTTTTTATTGAGAAATTAATTATAACTAGTTAAAGTTTTCTTTACTCAGGGATCATATCTCCATGAAGAATTATGTAGGAGGCAGTCAAGCTATTGATGAAAATTCAATCATTGTAAAGATGAAGCATAAATCTTCTGAAGAAGTCGTTGCCCAAGATTCATAATTGTCATTTTGTGAAAGGGATTGATGCTTATTTATCTTATGTTCAGAGAAAATTGCTCTATTGAAAAGCATTGAAGAAGGATGTTGCTCGTCATCTACCTGGGAGAAAAGTGAGGAAAGGTTCCAGACCATTTAACAAGCAGATGAATATTTACCAGATGGAGAATGAAAAATGAAATATTATGATTGGTTGGAAGCCACCGTAGAAGGTCTACATGGTTTTATATTGATATATATATTTATTTGTGTGTTGTTAGTGTGAGTTAAATAGTTTAGTGAGTTTGAGAGATTTTGAATTCAATGAATGTGCATTGAATATTGTACAAGATCTTGGAATTTGAATCATATTGAGTCTAGTCAACTCAATGTGTAAGAGAAAAGATTGTTAGAATTGACTACTCTAACAAGTTGCAGGTGCAGAACGAATATCCAAGATGATGGATTCAAATCTTGTGTGTGGTGTGCTTAAAGTTTTTGTATGTTTATGTGTTTATGTAAAATATAGTAGGAACTCTTGTATCTTGATATAAGCTGACAACCTTGGTTTCAAGAACAATTGTTTTTATGATTGGAAGTCACCTTGTATAATTGATTTTTTAAGACATTATGTACCTAGACTGCCTTTCTACAAACTGACAGATAGTTGAAAGAGAATTATCTGACAGATGGAGGTATGTCCATAGGATGATTCATTACTTGACAACTTTTCTCATGGAAGCCCCAGTGAGACGAGTTTGTCAATATTGTTTATTGTGCAAGTGCAAGAATGATGATTTGAAACATTTATACTTTAAATGAGTTGAAAGGAAAGCTCAAAGAAGAGGAAGAGAAAAAGCACAATCTAAAGGCATCAGAGTGGGTGTATGTGTTGATGAATATCATGCCAAAAAAATTGTTGTAACATTTTATGTTATGTAATTTTTGAAGTTTTGTAATGTAGGCATTAACGGGGGGTGTTAGAGATAATGCCTAATTAATGCTACATTCTAGATTTTAGGGATTGGATTGGGTTTGTTGGAGGATGTTGAGAGATTATCTCAACCTCTCCCTCCAAGAGTGGAATAAGTTGGATCTCACAACACTTATTTAAGTGTGATGTATCTCTGTATAATGTGTGCAATATAGTTGTCATTTTGTGTATCTATCTGCAATATCTATGCTCTCTTAATTTCTAAATAGAAGACCTCCATATCACAGTAGCATAACCTCACACCTTTTGTTATCTTTCATCATACTAGTACCTATATGACTTCAATTATCATGGAAGATCATATTGTACTTCATTGTATACAAATACCTTTAGTTGATGTTGAGACCAGACTCCATTGTGTCTTGTTTGTGACTATGACCACCTATGGAATATGTCTTCTTTGTATTTCCTATTAATGGCCATGAAAATTTATCTTCTATATATTCACATGGATATGTGGTGTACTTCATATTGGAAGCCATGTGTATAGAGTCAATATATATTGTAATATTTTGATGGGTGACTAGTTCTTTTAGTTGGGACCTCACTACTCCACTTCTAGGAATTATAATTTATTTCTCTCATCGTGATTTCTCCTCTGACCTCACACATTAGGGGGAATATGTTATAGCAATTTTTTCCACACTCTATGCACCATTGTTTGGTGGCCTTCCCTTTCCCTCTGTAGACTCAATTTCCCCATTTTGCTCAATATAAAGTCAAAAATTCAAATTTGTGTGCATATACGCGGGCTACATTTAGATAACATGCATATACACAGGTTGCTCCATTACAACCTGCATACATCAAGTTTTGTGCTCAAAATTAAAAATATTTCAGGTTTTCCATGCCAAGTCATGGGATCCATAACCCTTGGCCTTTCATATGCTAGAAACGCTCTGATTCGACCCTTCATTTCCCTTTGGAGGCTATAAATTGAGCCATATACAAGCTTTGAAGAAGGAGAAAAAAAGAAGAGAGCAAGTACACTCTAGAGAAATTTTTCCTCATATTACATCCTTGAGTCTGCATCCATTAATCCTTTAAGTCTGAAATCTCCTTATGTTCAGCCCCCAAGCTCTCCCTATCCTATGAAGGAGGAACCCAATTACTCCTAGAACTTGTGAGCTTGCCTTATGGAGGATTAAAGTGGTGAAGGTCGAGGTGGAGGGACTTAGTTTCTTGGTTTCAACGAGTTGTTGATACAAGAGGTTGTCACATATGTCCTCTTGTTGATTATATTAATAGAAATACTCTTTTCTCGTCCAATTATTTGTTGCAAATGTTTGTATTATTTTCCATGGGTAAATTTTATATACATGTTAATGGATTATGCTAGTTTATATGCTAAAATTTTATATATTTTCATATGCTTGTTTATCTTGGATGTTTAGGACAAGTTGTAGGTATCGAGCATTGGATCATGAGCTCGACGGTGGTCTCCTACGAACGTTCGAAAGAGGTAGGATTCTACCCTTTCATTTGTTGGCATTTTCATTTGTCTAGAGTTGATTTATGGGTGTCGTTCTATCTATTGTGGTCTTACCCAAACCATAGAGAGTTATTCCTCATAACAATATAAAATCACTCATTCAAGTGAAGGTAAAACCATAGAGTTTTTACCTCACCAAGTTGTAATCAAATATCTAAAATATCCTCAGCATGTTTTTGCAACTAGAATTGTTGATGATATTACCAGGTTTTACAAGTTTGACAACTTTGGGTCATTGTCTTTTCCATCAATTTTTGTTTCTCATGGCGATGACTTGAGAAAAATTTGGCATGAGCGATTTTGTCATCTAAACTATCGCTTATTGCAACAACTATGTAATCAACAGATGGTGACTAATCTTCCTCTTGTTTCATGTAGAGGTTTGTTCATCTAAACTATCGCTTATTTCAACAAATATGTAATCAACAGATGGTGATTGGTCTTCCTCTTGTTTCATGCAAATATGGTGTTTGTGTCAGTTGTGTTCTCGGCAAACATCATCGAGAAATTTTTGACAAATGTTCCTCTTGGCATGCCTCGGCCCATTTGCATCTTGTTCATAGTGACTTGTGTGGTCCACTTCCTTCTCCTTCTTTTTCTCGGTGCAATTATTTCTTAACTTTGATTGATGACTTTTCCAAATGCACTTGGGTTTACTTCTTAAAACTTAAGAGAGAAGTTTTTGAGAATTTGTTGGCCTACAATGCCCTTGTAGAAAAACAATATGGACATCAAATTCAAAGGTTAAGAAAAATAATGGAGGTGAATATGTGAACAATCAATTTACAAGTTACTACACTACACCGAGCATCCAAATGCAACACATTGTTCCATATACACCACAACAAAATGGTGTTGTTGAGAGAAAGAACCACACATTAAAAGAAATGGCTAATTGTATGATCCAATCTAAGGGATTAAGTCTAAAGTATTGGGAGGAAGCCATTAACTATGCAAATTACACAGTAAATCATACTCCCAATAAGGATATTAAAAATATAACACCGGAATAAGCATGGAATAAAATCAATCTGGATGTAAGTCACTTCTGTGTATTTGGCAGTGTAGCATGGGCTCACATTCCTGGTGAGAAAAGGAAAGAATTGTAGCCTAAACGTGAGAAGTGTATATTTGTTGGTTATTCTGAAGATGTCAAATGTTACATACTTATTCAACCACATTGTAATGAAATTATTGTTATAAGAGATGTTAACTTTGATGAAAATCTCTTGGCCTACAATCCTAATTCGGCGTTTGTGCCTTCTTCTGCCTGCAATCCATCTTTGGAATTTGTGCCTTCTTCTATTCCTATTATGGTTTCTTCTTCTTCTTCAGATGATGACAGTGAGGATGAAAATCCACCTACGCATTCTCACCTTCCACCAGATGAGTCCATTGAACATAAACCTACACCATCACCACCGCATCCTAGATGGGTACGGTCAACACAAGAAGCAGACGGTGATCTTGTCAGTGATCCTTCAGATCGGCATCGGACAAATTCATAGTTCCAATGAGCCTCTTCTCTTTTGGCCTAAGTTTCAGAGACTCGTGATCCAGAGACATTTGCATAAGATTCTAGTCATCCAGATTGGGATACAACAATGAATGAAGAGTATTGTTCTTTAATGGAAAATGATACGTTGGATCTTGTACCTCTTATGAAAGGAAAAAAAATTGTCATATGTAAATGGGTGTACAGAACTAAGCATGAATCATATGTAAGTGTTGAAATACACAAGGCTCGGTTAGTTACTAAAGGATTTTCCCGAGTGGAAGGAATTGACTATAATGAAAACTTTTCCCCTATATCCAAAATGAATTCCATCCTCCTTGTTCTATCCCTTTCATCCTCACATAAATGGGAGTGCCATCATATGGATGTCAAATACACCTTCTTGCATGGGGATTTTCAAGAAGAAATATACATGGAACAACCTCCTACCTATGTCCAGAATGACTCTAGCCTTGTTTTTCTCCTTAAGAAATCTTATTATGGTATTAAGAAAGCTCCTCGAGCTTGGTATGCCAAAATGGACAACTTTCTTCTTGACACTGGATTTTTTAGATTCCATTTTGACCCTAATGTATATACCAAGAAAGTAGGAATCCATCTCATAATCCTTGTTCTTTATGTTGATGACCGTATCCTCACTACTATTGACTCAAAAAATTTAAACCATGTGAAGACCATCCTTAAGAAGAAATTTGAAATGACATACTTAGGATTTTTGCACTATTTCCTTGGCCTCCAAGTTTTGCAAACCAAAGAAGGAATTTTTTGTTCCTAGTCTAAGTAATGCTTGTGACCTTTTTCATCACTTTCACATGGAAGATTGAAAACCAGAGCCTTCTCCCTTCCAGTCTGGAATCAAACTTGTTGCCACCTATACATCTCCTGAAGTTGATGCCACTTTGTGTTGATATTTTATGTAATTTCAGAAGTTATTTCTAAGTGTAACTATATTGTTTATTCCTAAGTGTAATTGTGAAAGGGTTTATTGATAAGTCATGTGCTTTAGGTATTTTAGAGTATAAATAGAGTTTATATCGAGTCATTTTTATCACTCACTGTATACAAGAACAAGAGACTAGTGCACACTTATCTAGGAGGTTATTCTTGGTTCGTGTCTGAGTATATTTGGTTTTGATTTTGTGAAAGAGCATTGTATGGCATTGTACATGTTGGATGAATCTATAATGAGGAAAGTTTTCATGGCTTTCTCCCCATTGAGGGTTTCCCTTAGGATACATCTTGTTGTTCTTTGGATATCTATATTTCAGTTGTGATTCTTTTGCATACTAAATAATAATAAAATAATATACAATATTGTCTCTTATGAAAAATCAACATGGTATAGAGTAGGATTGGGCTTGACTCCCTTACCGGAGGGCCTAGAAAGATATAGAGAGTAGTATCCATGAAGAAATAATAATGATAGGATTTCATTCTAATATATTTATAGGGAACACCCTTGTGGGAATGTATGAAAAATGGAAGAGAATTCTAACGTTGTGTTTAATAGAATGCCTCAACGAAGTTTGGTTTCATGGAATACGATGATCACTAGATATGTGCAGAATGGATTTGTTGATGAAGCCGTAAAAGTTTTGAAGAAATTCCTCAACGAAACTTGGTATCTTGGACAACCATGACTGCAAGGCATACACAAAATGGTTACGATCAGGGAGGCCTTGAAACATTTTCAACAGTTCGGGTTGTGAGGGATATTGACTCGTTGGGAGGTGAAATATTATAAATAATCTGGAAGCAAGTGATTTGATGCTCCTGCAAATCCCATTACTATGGAGCCCGTGGAAAATGAAGATCCAAAACTTACATAAGGAAAACCCGACAAGGATTCGAAACCCCCGCCTGCACATTCCCCTTATATCCAAATGTGATGAAGAAAATGAAGAAATATGCCAGCAAGAAGAACTTTGAAGATTTATGGTGCTAGGGCATACATTCAAATATTTGATTAGCAAGAATGTTCAGCGTCATCAATAGTTTTTTGTAAAATAAATTGGCATCGTTGACAATTTATTGTAAAAGAAATTGATCGAAGTTTGTGGAAGATGGAGGTTGCATCGATCCATTTTATGACACACAAGTTTTGTGAGGAATAAGGTATAATGCAGAGTTTACTGGAGTCTCGGAAGACTCGACCAGAAAATTATTGAGTGATACTTGTGAAGGGAGCTGATGTATATGGTGAAGGAATTAAGCGAGAAACAGTGAACCCTTCAGTGGAAAATTTTATTTGTAAGGAAAAGTTACCGAACGATTTCCAGTGTAGGGAAGAGTGGGTAATATTGGGCACTCACTACAGGCTATTGTTGAGCAACTGGACATTGCTAATTATTATAGATTGATCAATCATGAGGATAGTACGGGAAACTACCTCATTGATGGAAGGTCTTGTCGTTACAAAATTCTTCAAAAGTGGTTGGAAGATAACGAAGTGAATAACCAATGTGATATCATAGGTCAAAATAGATCATCATTTATTATCCTCTCACATTTGTAAACTGCATGAGGGTTAATGCTAGGAAGGATTTGAAAATGGTAGTAACTAGTGGTTTCACGCAATTCCATGTGTGAATTGTATTTCTCTCTTCATTTTGAGAAAGTGGTATTAAAAACCACTCATAGGTTTGCAAATCCATAGGATACAAAGCTCACGTAATTGTAACCGTTGGATTAAGCTCACAAAAATTTCTATAGTGAAATCGAATGTGGATTCGAGGATCGATATGAGCCATTTGTTTCAAAGGGAGATTGAAACCCCACCTTCGATCCATCATGGAAGTAGATCGTTGATATGATCAAAACCCAAATCACATCACGAAATATCTACAATATAGAATGGATTTTGTGAGGCAACCTGCACATTTTTTAAGCTGAGGTGTGACCCTGCAATAGATTCCAAGGTCCTATTAACAAAACATATGATGTAGAGCTAAGTCACAAAGAGTTATGAGAGCATTGTTGATAGGTTTTACAAGATAGGTTTTGTGAAGATTTGGTTAAAGTTATACTTAGAGGAGCTAAGGGAAGGACTTAATGTCCACAATTTGGACAAAGAACCTATGAAATTTATCACTACCTGTGGTTGAATATGATGCCCAAAGAAATGTTGTTTCCCCAAAATAAAAAACTAAGAGATAGTTGTGGTGTTGTGGCACTATATGTCTCCTCGACAGTGAATGTGGCGGTGCATTGTAAAAATCCCTTGTAATGATACAAAATCCCATCATTGGGAGAGGTGGCCTTAGCATTCCATGGTTAGTATGTTCGTTGATGAGATCATGTAGACAAGGCGGAGTCGCACCGCAGGGTACTGGATCGAAAAACCTAGATAGGTTTCCCTAGGACATGTCACAAATGATATATAACATTAGCGCACCCATGAATATAAGGATACTACTATGATATGTTGGAATCATTGGGTCAACCTGGTGCTTAACAGATGTTGTTTGATTTAGATGTATAATGAAATGCTAGAAGCAATTTGGAGTTGGAAATGGCGAGAGTTCAAGAAGAACAAGAGTGAAGATTTACATGGAAATAGAGCATCAGGAGGGAGAGATTGGTAACAAAATATTTATAGCAGCTCTACGAATTGAGAACCTTAACTTTAATTTGGTGGTGATATGCAAAACCCTAGTCAAATCAGGGTATGATGTGGTATGGAAGTGTTGGTCTTGATATAGGTCCTTGAGTTGCATTTGCATGAATATATATAATAGGAGAATTTGGTGCATGGAGAGAGCCGAAGGACCGGGTTGTTGTGATTGTAGGCTTGCATCAGTGGAATTATATTGTTGTGACTCTTCGAAGTGTAGAGGAGGCTAAAAAGTCATGGAAACTATATTACCATGGAATTTCCATCATGTTAGTATTGATGCATATATTGAGGATGATTGTGGAGGAACGAGCATATTGAATACCATATGAGAAGAAGGCTATTGCTAGTGATGTGAAATAGTCAAATAATAGTACCCAATGGATGAGGAAATATCTAGCAACAACTTTGGAGAGCCAATGTGAGGCTAGGTGTTGGAGAAAATCAAAACATGAGAGAGGTTTTTCATGTGGAAATGTGTTGTTTATCATGTGTGCATTGGTTCCTATGCGGAGGAAAATATTGATTCGATGGTGAAGGTAGATTACATGCCTAGAATGCCATGTTGTAAATCAATGAAATACCTATGGCTTCCTCAAGAATATACATCATTCTTGTTCGAGAATAGACTCGGTGCTATATTTATTGCTTGAGAGTGCACGAGCTAGTTATTTGTTGATTATCAATATGCTTGCTCATGGAATCAACTATTGGTCAAATGGAAGTGTGTGGAAAAGTACAATTGTGCTAGAGGATGAATTTTTGGACTTACTGTGTAAAGTGAAGATGCAAGGCAATGGATACACCTATAGTATCAAATATAAAGTTTTTTTTTATCCAGGTGGATATCGGTAGCCACCCACCTTTTCCAAATGGCTCAAAACAGTTTTCTGGCCATTTTGGCAATTTACTATTTTTAGCAGGTTTTAACTTCCGGGGCCATTTTGAGGGTCCAAATGAAGGTTTTTCGATATCGAGGATCTCAATGATAGTTGAAGGAATAATTGAGCCCCCAAAATGAATCTCTTCGACAATACCTTTCCAACGAGCTATCACACGCCTAAAACGAAGATCGTATGCAAAATTTACGACCCCGGGAAGTTGATGTACTCACTTACCCAAACGGGGCCCACATGAATTTTGGCGCTTCATCTCCTAGGGTTAGGTTTTTGGATGTCTAGGACTTTTGGCATTCCCATTTATTGTAAAAGGGCCTCTAGAGCCTCATTGTAATCATCTTCTTGCGAATGCGAGTAGCCGTCACATCTCTTCTCAGAGATAAGCTGCCACCATTCTAGCGAGTCTTTCACTCTGTATTTTTACAGTCTCTGTACATTTCTTTCATTAATAGAAATCGTGTATTACTGTATCTCTGTGTTTATGGTTGCATCTCTGATATATTTATGTTATATTACTGGATATACGCGATATCTTTGTGCATTTATTTATTATATCTCCGCTCTCATTTCGTGCCGAAAATAATCTGGATCAATGGTATCAGAGAAGGCTGCTCTTGA
This sequence comes from Picea engelmannii, assembly GCA_009831015.1. Classification (NCBI taxonomy): domain Eukaryota; kingdom Viridiplantae; phylum Streptophyta; class Pinopsida; order Pinales; family Pinaceae; genus Picea; species Picea engelmannii. The sequence continues at coordinate 26,026 of ML801463.1, read as the reverse complement.
TCGTTTTTCAGTGCATGTCCCCGACGAGGTCCGAGTATAGAAAGTTGGGTCTCGAGCTTGTCTCTCTTGAGTACAATAGCTCTCGCACACCCAAGAAACCCTCAATGGTGGAAGAAAAGAAAAACGATGGAGCAGACGATCCTATCAGTCTGTTGCTTGAGCAAGCTCTCACACGACAGAGGGACGAAATGATGGAGAATTTTTTCCACATCCTTCAACACCTACAGATAGCATCAGGCGCATATTCATCAAGCGGCCACTTTGGAGGCACCTCGCCTTTCAAGGTACAGGTTAATTTTGATATTCCCTTATTTGAAGGTCAAATAGATGCAGATGCCCTAGATAAATGGTTAAATCTGCTAGAAGGTTATTTCTCTGTTCATAATTTTTCAGACAAGGAAA
>ML801462.1:271754-305483 GCA_009831015.1 Picea engelmannii | reverse complement strand
TTTCACTGCTTCATGTAGATTTCTACTTCCAGATCCCCATGTAGGAATGTTTTCTTCACATCCATATGTTCTACTTCAAAATCAAATGGAGCAGTAATAGACAAAATAAATCTAAGAGAAGTTAACTTGGAAACAAGAGAAAAAATTTCACCAATGTCAATTCCCTCGACCGAGGAATAACCTTTTGCTACTAACCAAGCTTTGTATTTATCCACTTTTCCTTCTGCATTCAACTTCTTCTTAAACACCCATTTGCTACCAATGGGATTTCTTCCAATTGGAAACTCCATTAGATCCCAAGCCTCATTCTTTTCCAAGCCTTCCATTTATTCAACCATGGTGCTTTTCTATATTTTTCCATCCTTTGAATTCACTACTTCCCTAACAGTTCTAGGCTCATTATCAGTAATAAACAAAGCAAAATTTGTATGGAAATCGGGTGGAGTATACCTTTTTTATTTCTTTCTTTCCCGAATCGATCACCTCAATACTGGAGTATGAGGCTCTTCTTTTTCTGATTCTTGTTCTTCAGTAGAGTCTGATTCATTATCCTTCAATTCAAACTCTATTTTCTTTGGTTCTTCCTCCCTTGGTAGGACTTCTTGTTTGAAAACATATTTGATTTCTCTAAATACCACATCTTGTCTATACACTAATGTTGACGCTTGAATCCATTAGAACCGAAACAGAAACCTCACGAGGATGCAAATCCCCCTGCATTTTTATAGAGGTGGTATTCCTTTTTGTTTCAAGATTTTCCTGGAATTCTAGATTTTCAAAATAATGTAGGACTTTGAGAAAGTTAGTCATGACGTTAATAAAAATATAAAGATTGCAGTAAAATAAAGAGTTTGTTTTTTAAAGAGAGTTCATGAGAGATGACCAGGAACCTCACATCACATATTTGAAAAAGATAAACAAAATTTCCTCACATCCATCATAGTAAAACTAAATATTTTTTATAACACAAAATAAAAGAAAACGGTATTCATGCATATGAGAACTTTAATAGAGTAAACACATGTGGAGTTCAAATAAATAAAATGATAGATCAATCTCAAATATTTTATCCTCAAAACTCAGAGCTATAAAATACAGTCAAAATTGATCCCGAAATTGTTATCTTGGGATTTCTGAAAAATCTAGAGTTTGTTACAAAGCTTTGAAATTTAAATGTGTTTGTCCTTAGGACTGGGATTGGGGATCCCACGAACCATAAAGAAAATATAAACAAGAGGTGAGTTGTGGAAATAAGATGGTGGGTGATGACAGAGTAGCAAGACCTGGAAAGAAGACAAGAAGAAGTTATCATATTTCGGTTAAACCTTTCTAGTCAAAGAAGCGGAGTAACTGGATGAAAAAATTGGTAAAGAAAGTAAGATGTGATCAGGATAAACTTACTATGATGGTCTCTTTTTCATTCACTTGCTCGTTGTTGTCCTTTTATTTTCCTCATTGATGGTTATAAAAACCGTCTCAACTGTTGCTTCTTGGCCTTCTTTGGTTAATTTATCAATTGTCTTTTTAAACCAATCTTCAATGTATTTTTTCATTGGTGCAACGTTTATTTCATGCCTAATTTTAATAATGAATAATTCGCCTTCCAAGTCTCTTAAGTCATGAGAAAATCCATGTAATTTCTCCTCGATATCTTGATTCTTCACAGAATAATCAACCAGCCAATTGTCTATATCTTCTTCATTATATTCAACTATGCCATAATAATTTTCAGCCGATAACCCTTTTAATATCTCAACTTGTTCATCAACTTGTTTCTTTTTTCTCTAAGAATCTGTTAGCTTGGTCAGATATCCTTGAAGTATTTTTGCCCAACAACAACCTTTTGAAGACTGAAACAAAATCATTATAAACTTCATAAAAATACAGAGAGGTCTTATGTCTTCATACTGCTTGATACCAAAAGGTAATTGGATTTATTTCATGATTCACCCTCTTACTTATGGTCGAGTTTGGAAATTGACAACAATATATAATAGCAAATATCAGATAAGAAGCCATAAATAATTTTTTATCCTTTTTATTGTGTGATAACTGGGACGAGATTTAGATAGAAATCAGTTTTCCCTAGTCAAAGATGGCATGTTATTTTACTGTAAAATACAGAATATATAAAATCATGTGAGATATAGTAGCGGTACTTTCCTGACCTTTCAACCTGGTAAACAACCATGTAATTCTCGATAGGGGTTTTTAAAAGACTCAACCTGGATCCTAGTTATGTCTTCTGGAATAGATGCAAGATTCTCCAAATATTCAGGCAGGTGGTCAAGCCAGTTGTTATGTTTCTTCAAAAAATCTCTACATTCTTCTCCTTTGAAAGTAAGCGCCAGCTATGGGAGCTTCAACATATTGTGAAAAACTTGTGGTGAAAGGGAAATCAGAGAATGATCTTGAAGTTGTATAATTATCTGGCTTGGCATGTACTTATATGCACACCATGCAACAAGTTCTTTACACTAAAAAACCTTGTGAACACACCCAGTGTGAGTGATTCCAGATGCCCAAATTACATCTTTATGTGCAGGGGGAGAGGAATGATATGAATATGCTCTTGACCATTGAAAGTTTTGGTCTTCACGACTAAAGATATTTAAAGTATCACCGCAAAAATGTTGTCTAGATGATGTTGCCATAGGTTGACGGGAGTATTCAGCCGGATGATAACCTCAAGCAAATATTTTCGGAGAGATGATGACAATTTAATCCCTTGGAAAATGGAGATTTAATGCAATTTAATGAGTAATTCCTCGAGCCTTTCACCATTAATGATGATATTTTTGAAGCCTGCACAACAATTGTTATCATTAAACAAAAATTAATGCATATTGGGAAAATCAAGACAATGGGTGCGGCAGACGCGAGCGAGTTTGAATATAGAGCTTTTCATGAACCCGCCAACCCGAGAACCCCCGAGCCCACGGTTATGGACAATCAAAAATATGTTAAGTGTAGAAAGGAGGTCGATCGGACTTGCATGCAGAAGGAATAAAATACTTAGGGGCTCGGCACCCACGATAAATTTGATGATAAAAATGTAGATCACGGAATTTTAGGTGCAAAGTGGAGATCACATAACTTGGAGGATGAGGGCTTGAACCCGCGAACCCACGAAATTGAAAAAAATGGCCAATTGTAGCAGCAGACTTATGACATGGGAAAGTGGATGGAGGTGAAGTTATGCCAACCCGCCAACCCATGAACCTGTTGATTATTGAAGTATCACTATGTATGGTAACTAGAAAGGGAGAGAAGAAGGATAAAAGAAAAAGGGAAAAAGGGGAGGTGTAGAAGAGGGAAAAAAATGGAAAAAAGAAATCGAGAAGATAGAAAAGGGAAGGAAAATCCGGAAATAGGAATTGATCTCAACAACTGACTCCAACTGTGGGATGATAACCCCCTATGGGTTGTCAAGAATCCAAAATATATGTGATCAGGTACTTCCATTCATTGGGCTATGGAGTCAAAAGATAGGGATATACAAACCAAGTAAAAGAAAAATTATGTACAAGGAAATGAGAAAATTTCAGGTGAATAAACCTTTCAAATGTTTCCCATTAACAGGCAACATTAACATTTTACCCTTCATATATTTGATCATATAAGAATTAAAACCCAATATCATTTCAATGATGTATGGTCCAATCCAAAGTGCTTCGAATTTTGTATGCTTCAATGGTTTCTCCTTAGCTTTGTTCCAGAGTAATACCAGTTCGCCCTGTTGAAAATTATTTACAGTTGCATTTTGATCAAAATATCTTTTGATACTTTGCTATCTCTGAGAAGTTTTATTCAAGGCTTTACTTCGTTCTTCCTACAGTTTCAATAACTGGTTCACTCTCTTTTTCATAGGTGAGTTATCTTCTACATCCTCTGTATTAACTATAAAATTCAAGGCATTCAAATCAAGGCTAATTGGCATTTTTGCTTCTTTCCCATAAACCAATGTGTACGGAGACATCCCAGTGTTGTCTTCCGGAGTGATTTTGCTTGCCCACAATGCATTAGTCAAATTCAAATGCCAATTATTTTGGTTCTTACCAATAGTTTTCTCTAATATCTGAATGAGTGTCTCATTAGTGGATTCTACAAGACCATTCCCTTGTCGATAATAATTTGATGACTATCCCATAACAATCCCATATTCTCCACAAAATTCTTTAAATTTCGAGCCAATGAAAATCAATCCATTATCAGTGATGAATTTTTCTGGGACACCGAACCTTGACAAAATATTATCTTTCAGAAACTTAATCAACTCTTCAGAATCAACCTTTTTTAATGCCATTGCTTCTGGCCACTTTGTAAAATAACCTGTAGCGGTGAGGATATACTTATGTCTTTTGCTTGACTTTGGATTTATTGGTCCAACAACATCGAGTTCTCGTTGGGAAAATGGTTGTTCTACAGATATAGGTTGTAATGGCATTGTGGATTTTTTCATTTTCCTTGAAATTTTTTGACAAGATACACATTTCCTTATGGTAGCATATGAGTCTTTAAAAACTGATGGCCAATAAAACCTAGCTCTTATTATCTTATGGGCAGTGGCGGCAGGTGAAAAATTTCCACCACATATTCCTTCATGTAATTCTTTCATCAATCCTCTAGCTTTCCTTTCATCAACACATCTAAGCAATATACCATCATAATTCCTCCTGAACAATATATCATCAATTATCACATATTGACTCGACTTCATCTTCAATGTTATTCGTTCTTTATGGCTCATGGTGACTAGAAATTGTCCATACCTCAAGTAGAATACAATATCTCTATACCACTTTGAATATGTCATGGGTTCTCCTATTGAGATTGAAATCACTCCATCCAAAGAATCACTATTTGCAATGATCTTACATAAACATTTTCCTTTGACTCCCTTTAAAGGCTTAATTTCAATATCATATTCTTGAATCTTCGCCATCTAGTTTGCCCATTTTCCTTCTCTCAATTGCTTATTTAAAAGCATCTTCACATGAGAGGATGGAATATACGCAATGACATGAGAATTTAGTATGTAAGTCTGAAATTGTGCCACCGCTTTCACAAGAGATAGGGCTTGCTTCTCCAATTCTAAATATCTCAATTCATAATCATGAAGGGTCTTGCTCATGAAGTTAATTGGCAATTATTCACCCTTGGTATTCCTCTGAGTAAGAATAGATGCAATAGTTGTTTCTATAGAGAAATAATAAATGATGAAGTCTCTTTGAAAATCTGGGCTAATGAGGATTGGAGCTACAGTGACTTCCTTTTTAATATTATAAAAATCTTCTTTTGTAATTGTGGTCCATTCAAACCTTTGATCCTTTTTCAACAATAAATTGATCAGCTTCACAATACTTGCATAGTCAGGGACAAATCTTCGTACAAAGTTGATCTTGCCAAAGAATGATTGAACTCCCTTCTTAGATGATGGGGGGTTGAGTTCATTTATAGTTTTAAATCTTTCTAGATCTATATAGATTCCTTCTTTGCACCCAATATGACCCAATAGTTTGCCTTGAGTTACAACAAATAAACATTTCTTTGGATTTAAGGAAACACCATATAACCTACACCTGTCAAAAAATTCACTCAAGTGGTGAATGTGATCTCTCCTTGTTTTTGAGTGTACTGTTAAGTCATCTTGATAATCGACCATGAATTTTCCTATCAACCCCTCAAAATCATGATCCATAGCCCTATGAAATGTAACTCTTGCAATTTTTAAACCAAAGGGCATCCGAGCATATGCATATGTCTCCCAAGGTGTTACGAAAGTTGTCTTTGCTCTGTATTCTTTAGCAACCAAGACTTTATTATACCCAGAGAAACCATCTAACAGACATGCAAGGTGATCACGTGACTTGTTAGAGAAGAAGATCCATTTTAGGAAAAGGATAATCATCCTTTATGCTTGATTTGTTAAGATCCCTGAAATTTACACACATCTGGATCTCCCTAGTCTTTTTTCTTACTATCACAAGGTTTGAAAGCCAATCAGAATGTCTAATGGGGTATATTATTCCAACCTTCTTTAATTTCTCCAATTCAACCTTTACTAGTTGCTTTAATTTAGGGTTCATTATCCTTATCTTCTGCTTGACAGGGTTTTCCCCTTCTCTCAAGGGAATAATATGTTGAAATAATGTGTTATCATATGCCTTCAAATCATCATAACTCCATGCGAACACATCAAGATATTCTTTAAATAATGCGACATATTGATCAACTTCGTCAATTGTGCAATCAATTCCCAAATTGACGTATTTTAAGGAACTATCAGTTCCAATATTAATTTTTCTTGTTTCTTAGACCTTTCAGAGTGATGCTTATTCTAGGAGGTTTTTAGCATGATTGTCTCTTGTAAAAAGAGACTCGGATTGAATACAATTTTGTAGGACAAAAATTATGTGATTGTCCTCATCTTCATCATCATTAATAAAAAAAAATCCAATTCTTCATCATTCTCAAATACTTGTAAAAACTTCTGATTATCAGGTACAAAAGGTTGGAATATTATTTTTACTTGAAAATATGTTTTGCTCTGAACATCATCTGGGTTTGACAGTGAGGCCGCCAAAGCTAAAGAATTTGCCTTCTGATTTTTGTCTCTTGGGACGAAAGAAATGTTGAAAGAGTTGAAAGCTTCCATCATTTCATTAACTCTTTTGAAATATAACTTGAGTCTTTCTTTTTTAATCTTATACCTCTGGGTAACTTGATTTATTACCAATTCAGAGTCACATGTCACAATTAGATGTTCCATCTTCATTTCTTGTGCGAGAATCATTCCTTGAATCAAAGCTTCATATTCTTCCTCATTATTGGTACATGCAAATTCAAGTCTGATAGCATGTGGATTCACAATCTTTCAAGGGTTTACAAGGACAATTCTAGCTCCACTTCCAAAGCTTGAGCAAGCTCCATCAAATGACATCCTCCAATAACCTTTAAATTGATGTTTTTGATTCTCCACATCTTGAATTTTCTCCATGTCTAGGATAGCATAGTTTATGATCCCAACATCTATATAATCTTCCATTATTTCATTATCCTTATTTTTGAAAGAGAAAGGTCTCATGGGTTCACGAGGGACCTTAATCATTGCTCCTCCTTTATCTGGCAACATCATGCATCTTCCATCGTTCATTATGTATCCTCCGATCATAGACAACCAATCTCTTCCTAAAACAACTCCATATGCAGGAGGAAGGTCTACCACAACAATATTGAAAACTGTAATAATATGGGGAGTCGTCATGATCCAAGCATAAAAATATTTGATTTCTCCATAAGTTGGCACTTGTCTGGAATCAATTGCATATATACCTTCACTAGTCTCATAATATTTGGTGTAGCTCATACCCAATGCCTCCATGACTGCCAGTGGCATAATATTATTGGTCGCGTCGGTGTTAAATAAACAATTATGAAGTGAAACATCATGATTTTCAATTGAAATATAAAAAGGTGGGATTTTACCTCTCAACTTGATAGTTGATGTGTTCTAGATTTGTTTCGGACTTATAACAACCACCTCCATTCTTCCAGATGGATCATCCAACAGTGTCAAAATATTTTCCCTTTGTTGAGGGATCTTTACCACTTCTGTAAAAGGAAGAGTTATCCTTAGCTTACTCAAGTCCTCTACAACATTGTATTTCATCTGGGTAGGGTTTGACATCAGGTGTTGCTTCTTGTTTCCAACACTATCTATCACATTTTCATTTTCCATTTTCTCATTCACCTTTATCTTTTTCCTTTTCCTTTTTAGAATCATTTTTATTCTTGGATTTATTTACAAACACTTGTGTCTGGGAAAGATTCTCTTGCGAGTCAGGTTCATTGTCGCCTTCTTCAAATATATACATGGAGGTCTCGCATCCGTCCATCTGTACAATTTCAGAACTTTCATCGGGTAAATAATCGTTCCCTTGTTCGACCTTGTGTTCATCATATACATCATCCATAATAGTTGTATTTGAGATTGGTTGCCTGGGAACCCTTTGTCTTTGTGGATTATCATTGTTTTCAAACCTCACTCTGTTTTCTTGGGGAGAGTTCCTTCTTTGTTATTGGACCGACATTCTCATATTTGCTACATAATTATCGCCCCTTCTTAATCTGGTTATCTCATTTTACATTTTCCTGATGGTTATATTCATTTGTGCAATTTCAATTGTTTGCTTAGTTTCTTGTGCCGCAACAAGATCTACCTTCACATTTGGTATGGTTCTCTTAAAAAATCCTCCTCCAATTGTTTGATTTTGGATCGGTCGCAACTTTTGTTCTTCATTTTTTCTTGAGCTAGAGGCTCCTTGATCATCAATATTTAGGATTCCCAACAGCCTTTGTAACTTTCCCAAGATAATATTGGGTTCAACATCCATCTCAATCATAATTTCTTCCATCTCGGTGGCCTTAATCATTGCTTCCTTCAAAGTATCCATCTGGGATGTTCTGATAACATATTTTACATTTGGGGGCATCACATTCTTATAAAAACCAAGTATCATTGGGTCATTAGGTCTTTTATCTTTTGAAATCTTACTCAAGGTTTTATTGAACCTGAGGTTAAAATCTTGTATTCTCTCATTCTTCCTCAAAATAATCTGGATGAAATTAGTGAGAAGGGTATGATATGCAACTGAAGGAGTGAACATAGTCAGGAACATGGCTTCAAGGTCATCAAATGAGCCAATTGACCTAGTGGATAATTTTGTATACCATTCATAGGCTCGTCCTGATAAGGTTTGAAGAAACAACCTTACCATCACATCGTCATATTCAACATGATGAAAATCACAAACATCCAGAAATAAATTAAGGTATCTTTTGGCATCAATTGTTCTGTCTTCAGAAAATTCTTTCAAAGTACCCTTAGGGAGAACAGGGAGGTCATCTGGCTCACCTCGAAGATTTAAGGGTGAATCTATTACTCTTCTTTGGTTTCCAAATATTAGGTCTTCTTGATTTCTTCCACCACCTCGTCCACCTCCTTGTCTTTATTCATGAGGTTCTCTTCGTGGTTCTTCTCGTGGTTGTTCATTTCTTCCTGCCATGTCTAGAGATATTTCAAGAATATGTTTTGCACTTCTTAGAATATAGAGTTGCTTGTTTTTACTTCTGGTAATGGGTCCCTTGTATTCGTTTAGATTTAGTCTCGACCTTGTTCTTGTGTTGCTCGAGCTAGTCTTTCGTTTCTTCAGTCTTGTCGCTCGTCTCTCCTCTGTCTATGGAGGATTTATCTTTCTTCTTCTTGGACCAATGTCTACCAAGATCTTTCCAATTCTTCCCTAGTCTCGATTGTTTTTATTACCAGATTATATAGTTGATGCAAGATGCTTCGTTGATTATTCAATCCAACTTCTAGGTGGGGTTGATCAGCCTAGAGAAGAGTCATGTATCTTTCAAAATGCTAAACCAGATTTCAAATTTTCAATTCATTCCCTAGTATGGTCGCCAAAAATGTTGATGCTTGAATCCGTTAGGACCGAAATGGAAACCTCACAAGGATACAAATCCCCCTGCGTTTTTATAGAGGTGTTACTCCTCTTTGTTTTAAGATTTTCTTGGAATTCTAGATTTTCAAAATAATATAGGACTTTGAGAAAGTATGCCATGACATTCAAAGAAATATAAAGATTGCGGTAAATAAAAAGTTTTGTTTTTTAAAGAGAGTTCCTGAAAGATGAGCAAGAACTTCACATCACATATTTGAAAAAGATAAACTAAATTTCCTCACACCCATCATAGTAAAACTAAAGATTTATGATCACATAAAATAAAATAAAATGGTTTGCACGCATAAGAGAACTTTAATAGAGTAAACACATGTGGAGTTCAAATAAAGAAAATGATAGATCAATCTCAAATATTTTATACTCAAAACTCAGAGTTATAAAATACAATCAAAACTAATCCTGAAATAGTTCTCTTGGGATTTATGAAAAATATAGAGTATGTTACAAAGCTTTGAAATTTAAATGTTTTTGTCCTTGGGACTGGGATTGGGGCTCCCGCAGACCATAAAGCAAATATAAATAAGAGGTAAGCTTTGGAAATAAGATGGTGGGCGATGACAAAGTAGCAAGGCCTGCAAAGAAGACAAGAAGAAGTTATCAGATTCCGGTTAAACCTTTCTAGTCAAAGAAGTGGAGTAATTGGATGCAAAAATTGATAAAGAAAGCAATATGTACTCAACATAAACTTACTATGATGGTCTCTCTTTCGTTCACTTCCCTTTTGTTGTCCCTTTATTTTCCTCATTGACGGTTATAGGAATCGTCTCAACTGTTGCTTCTTGGTCTTCTTTGGTTAATTTATCAATTGCCTTTTTAAACCAATCTTCAATGTAGTTTTTCATTGGTGCAACATTTATTTCATGCTTGATTTTAATATTGAATAATTTTCCTTCCAAGTCTCTTAAGTCATGATAAATTCCATGTATTTCCTCCTCGATATCTTGATTCTTCACGAAATAATCAACCAGCCAATTATTTATCTCTTCTTCATTATATTCAACTATGCCATAAAAAATTTCAGCTAATAACCCTTTTAATATCTCAACATATTCATCAAATTGTTGCTTTTTTCTCTAAGAATCTATTAGCTTGGTCAGATATCCTTGAAGTATTTTCGCCCAACAACAACCTTTTGAAGACTGAAACAAAATCATTATAAACTTCATAAAAATACAGAGAGGTCTTTTGTCTCCATAGTGCCTGATACCATAAGGTAATTGGATCTATTTCATGATTCACCCTCTTACTTATGGTCAAGTTTGGAAATTGACAACAATATACAATAGAAAATATCAAATAAGAAATCATAAATAATTTTTTGTCATTTTTATAGTGTGATAACTAGGACGATATTTCGATAGAAATCAATTTTCCTCAGTCAAAGATGGCATGTTCTTTTACTGTAAAATACAAAATATATAAAATCATGTGAGAGATAGTAGCAGTGATTTCCTAACCTGTCAACCTAGTAAAAAACCATGCAATATCTTGATGAGGGTTTTTAAAGACTCAACCTGGAACCTGGTTATGTCTTCTTGAATAGATGCAGGATTCTCTAAATATTCAGGTAGGAGGTCAAGCCAATTGTTATGTTTCTTCAAAAAATCTTTGTAGTATTCTCCTTTGAAAGTAAGTGTCGTCTCTGGGAGCTTCAACATATTGCGAAAAAACTTGCGGTGAAAAGGAAATCAGAGAATGATCTTGAAGTTGTATAATTATTTGGCTTGGTACATACTTGTCTGCACACCATGCAACAAGTTCTTTACACTCAAAAACCTCAAGAACACACCCAACACTAGTGATTCTAGATGCCCAAATTACATCTTTTTTGGCAGGAGGAGAGGAATAATATGAATATGCTCTTGACCATTGAAAGTTTTGGTCTTCACGACCAAAGATATTTAAAGTACCACCGCAAAAATGTTGTCTATATGATGCTTCCATCGGTTGACGGGAGTATTTCTTCAGCTGGATAATAACCTCAAATAAATCTTTTTGGAGAGATGATGACAATCTAATCCCTTGGCAAATGGAGATTTAATGCAATTTAATGAGTAATTCCTCGAGCCTTCCGTCATTAATGACAATATTGTTAGATCTTGTACAACAGTTGTTAGCATTAAACAACACTTAATGCATATTGGGAAAAGCAAGAGAATGACGAGGACAGACGAGAGCGAGTTTGAATATGGAGATTTTCATGAACCCCCCAACCCGGGAACCTGCGAGCCCATGGTTATGGACGATCAAAAATGTGTTAATAGTAGAAACGCGCTCAGTCGAACTTGCATGCAGAAGGAATAAAATACTTAGGGGCTCAACACCCACGAGAAATCTGATGATCAAAATGTAGATCACAGAACTTTAGGTGGAAAGTGGAGATCACGGAACCTGGAGGATGAGGGCTTGAACCCGCGAACCTGCAAAATTGAAAAAAATGGTTAAGTGTAGCAGCGGACTTATGACATGGGAAAGTGAATGGAGGTGAAGGTTTGCCAACCTATCTATTATTGAAATATGACTAAGTATGGTAACTAGAAAGGGAGATAAGAAGGATAAAAGAAAAAGGGAAAAAGGGGAGGTGTAGAAGAGGGAAAAGAAATCGGGAAGATAGAAAAGGGAAGGAAAACCCGAAAACATGAATTGATCTCAACAACTACCTTCTTAGTTTTTGGGTTCCAATGATTATAACCTTTTAGACCATATTTATATCCAATTAAGATACACTTCTCATCTTTTTATCTAGCTTACTCATATTTTACTTTGGAACGTGTACATAAGCATCACAAGCAAAAACCCTTAGATGTGTCAAAGAGGGTTTCTTACCAGTCCATACCTCATGTGAAGTCATGTCATCCAATGTTGATGAGGATGATAAATTTACCATGTAACATGGAGTGTCCACTACCTCTACCTAGAATGCATGTCCCAACCCAACACCATTGAGCATGTTCCTTTCTCTTTCCTTCAACATCATGTTCATCCTTTCTGAAACTCCATTTTGTTGAGGTGTGTATTGAGTATTCTTATGCCTTGATATCCCACATTTCTTACAGAATTCCTCAAATTCATTCCCACATATTTCTCCACCATTATCCTGCACCCTCAACACCTTAATTTTCTTCTCTATCTAATTTTCCACAAGAGGCTTAAACTCTTTAAATTTGTTAAAGACTTTAGATTTATTCTTGAGGAAAGAAATACATGTATTCCTTGAGAATTCATCTATAAATTAGACATAGTACACATATTTACCAAGTGATAGGATTGTCACAGCTCCAAACATATCAATGTTCACCAAATGTAAAATCCCCCTGCCCTCGTAGCACCAAAGGAGAAGCTTACCCAATTATGCTTCCCATATAAGAAATGTTCATAAAAATCAAGATCCAGAAAGAAATTCGACATACCTTTAGCCATAACTTTACCATGTAGTAATCGAAGCCCCTTCTCTCTGATATGCCACAACATAGTATTTTTTTCGGAGACTGCAAGAGTTTTTCCTTCTTCAACTCCAATCTCGAGAACAAGGAAACTACTGAACCCATCACTAATAGTGCTTCATAACAACTTATACAAAGTTCCAATCCAAACTCTTCTTAGCAACACCATTTATCCTTAAATCATCCTGTAGGTTTCCTTTTCAAACATTGCTTTTACACATGCATCGTCAATCTTGCTTGCATAAATCAAATTCATAGTTAATCCTAGGATGTACAGAACCTCACATAGTGTTCTTCTCCTACCATCCATGATCTTCAACTTGATTTTTCCTCATCCTATGATTTTGGATATCAAGTCATCTCCTAGAAAAGCATCACCCCCATCATACTTTTCATACTCGCATAACCACTCCCCATGAGGAGTCATATGAAAGGATGTACCTATGTTGACCATCCATGGGTCATGTTTTTCATGTGTGCTTGAAGAAGACAAGTACAAATCTCATCCTTCATATGTAGATGTTTTCTCTTTTGTAGAAGGGGCATCATAAGATCCATCCCCTCTCTCAACACTTTAGGATCTACATTGTTTCTTGTAATGCCCTTCTTTTCCACATCTCCAACATACCTTTACGAATTTTCTTGGAGATTTATATCTTCCTCTATATTTAGATCTCCCACTTGAGGACTTATTTTTATTTCTTTCCTAGGAGAGTCCTCTTACAAATAAGGCATTTATACTCTGACTTTCCATGTTTTTCCACCTCATCTCCTCCGACAAAAAGTATGAGACCAGATCCCCGAAACTTAAAGTAGTTGCATTACTACCTATGGCCACAACTAGACCATCCCATGAGTTTGGTAAATAGAATAATAAATTGATACACTTATCTTCATTAGAAATCTTAATATCAATAGACAATAATTGACTTACCACAATATTGAAGGTGTTCAGATGCTCTATTACCGAGTCTCCATCTTTCATATTTAGGTTGTACAACTTCTTCAACGGAAAATTTTTGTTTACCAGGGACTTAGACTGATACAAAGCCCCTAACTTATTCCATAATGCCTTGGTTGTAGTTTCCCCTGACACGTTCAGTAATACTGAATCAGAGAGACACAACCGAATTGTGCTCTTTGCCTTCCAATCCAAATTTTTCCAATATTCTATTGACATTCCCATAGGTGTAGTACATGGATCTACAATGACCCATTGATCTTTTTCTACCAAAATATCTTCCATCTTGAACTTCCACAGCTCAAAACTTTGCCCATTAATTTTTTCAATCTTTATTTTTGAACTGCACGCCATTTCTTTTCACCATAAGAATTGATATTGCAGATATCCCATTGTAACAAGGTTTATCACAGACCCAAGCCAAACCCTTATCACAGACCCAAGCCAAAACCTTAGCCACAAAGGTGTACCCCTGAATCCAATAATTGTTATGATACCAAATGTAAGTTTTAAACCTTTTACAATAATGCAATGCACACACAAATTATTAACACACAAAATAAAACAATTGCAATCACACATATACGTAGAGATTTACCCTGGAAACCCAATCGGAAAAACCAACAGCCTATTTTATAGCCTCACCTATAATTATATTATCATACAACTTCATTGTTTACAATACAATATATAAGATCTCGCAAGATCCAAAAAATCCCTAATCCATTAACTCTGATTAGATTACAACCTTAATTCATTAACCCGGATTAGAAAACCATGGGTTGAAATACCATGCGCCACTAAACCAATAAAATAAAAAACTCGCCCCCGCCAAAGGAAAAATACCACCCAAAAATTTGGTGAATAAACCCCTAATATGGGGACCCACATTTGTGCAAAGAATATAACACATACTCAACACCCTTGTGGCATAGAAAAGTCTAGATGGAAAACCATTTACTAAGATTGCAAATGATGTTGATGAGAGGTAGCCCATAATCCAATTTATAGCTTGAACACTCATATCAATTTGTATTAGTAATAGCCTTAGATATATCCAATTGATTTTGTCGACAGCCTTTGCCAAGTCGATTTTCATTATCAAGGTTGGAGTTTTTTTACCTTTATTTAATATAATCCTTCTTGAGTTATTCCCTTTGCATTGAGAATTTTCCTATTATAAAGGAATCCAAACTACTATTTTGACATAAACCCTAAAGACACATTTTAAAGTCTGTAAGTCAATATCTTCACTATATTTTAAACATAGAATTGCATAATAAAATTGGCCTATAACCATCAAATGTGTCTCTGGGGCATTCTTCTTTGAAATTAGAGTGATAAATTTGGCATATAAGGTTCTTGGGATCTTTCCTAAAACCTTGAATTCCTATGTTACCCTTATCAACTCTTCTTCCAAGAAGTCATGAAACCCTAGGTAAAACTCTATTGGCCATCCATCTAGCCTAGGAAACTTTGCATTTTTGAATTAGTGCAATACTGCCTTAATTTCTTCTTTTGCAACTTATGCTACTCATTCTTCATTTTTTTGTTCATTTATTGGTCTTGGGAAGAAGGAAGCTACTTTTAGGATATCTGCTATACTTTCCCTAGGATGTCCTTGAAAGAGGGAATTCAAGTATTTTAGACACTTTCTAAAGTTTTAGAGAAGGTTATTTTTAGAGAGCCTTCTTTCTTCCTAGTCTCCCAAATGGTATTTATATTCTTTCAATGTTTGACATGATTCTGGAAAAAATTGTGTTTTCATCACCTTCTGCCATCCGAGTAGATCTACTCTTTAGCATTGATTGTACCTCTTCTTGCCAAATTCTTCCCTTTAACTTCTTCTAGATTTTTTAATCTCATACTTTCTTCCGCTAGAAATATTCCTCTTTTATTACTTTCAAACAAGACTCTTGTCTCTTCCTTGGCTTCAATTAGTGTTTTTTTAGCTTCATTTGTTTTTATTTTTTCCCACTATAATACTATTTTCTTTACATTCCTTAGAGTTGTTGCTAACTGAAACATAATTGAATCTATTGAACTCAATTCATACTTCTTCCAATTTTGTATCACCATCTCTCTAAAACCATCTTCCTCTAGACAAGTATGATTGAATTTGAAAGGGCCCAATGGTTTTTAGGTCCTCTTCTTTTTTTATTTGAAGAAGAATAGGGAGATGGTCTGAGGACCCACCAATCCCTACCTATGATTTTGACTTACCGATGTTCTCCATAATTGTTAATGCTACTAAAAACCTATCTAGCCTCTTTTAAATCCCATCTCTTCCACTCCTTGAGTTCCTCCAAGTAGGGACTAGTTGGATTGGTTCTAAGACACGATCTCATATCTTCAAACAATTGTAAAAAATAGTCTACTAAGGGGTCTTGTTTGGCACTTCCCCCCCAAACTTTTCAAACCTTCATTGTCAAGTTTAAATCCCCTCCTAAAATAACATGTTTTTTTCTTACAAATCCCAAAAGATTAAAGGGGTTCCAAAAGGCTTTCCTCTCTCCATATGGGCCGTGATGATTTATGATACCAATATCTTTCCCCATTTCCTGGGACCTAATTTTTTTTTGAATACCTGCATTTATAAAAGATTGTGCTATGAATTCTAGAGAGCCTCTCCAACCTATAACCAATCCCTTGGATCTTCCATCCGATTCTAATGAATAAATGACCAATCTTTCAAACATTGAGATGAGACTTCCACTGCTTTACTTCCCTCACAAATGGTATTCTCAACTAGGACTATATCTGGATTATACTTAAAGAACATTATTTTTAGGGATATATTTATGTGGGAATCCCCTACCCTTTTCACATTCAAAGATAATAAAATCATAGGAATTACTTCTCTAAGACCTTCCCTACTCTAAGGGCCCCATTTATAGTCACTTTCTTCCCTTTCTTCACCTCTTTTATGGCTCTTTTTTTGGCTAGGGTTAGATAAGATATCAAATGCACATCTAGGGATTGTCCAATATCTAGTGTCAAACCTCCTTTAATTCCCATAACCTTGGATTAAGAGGCTTCTTTCATAGACTTTAGCTTGTATCGTGACCTTGGTTTTCCAACTGATATAGGATTGGATTCCACCCCCTCATTAACTAAATCATCAACTTGGAAAGAGGACTTAGAAAAGTTAGGGTTGGGATAAATCCATGGGTTGGTTTTGAAGGTTAACATAGAGTTCTTATGTAGGTGATTAATGCATTTCACTAGCAAGGTGTTTTTATGTTGATTGATACAACAGATCCCATTGAATCCACATTGTGGCATTAGGATTGGAAACATTTACGTGGACTAGGGATAGAACGAGATGTAAGTGAAATTTGGAATGCTTTCATATAGAGGTTGTTGTAATTTACAATTAAACTAAGGTTGGAGGATAATTGATTAATATTGTCCAAAATTCCCTTAATTGGGAGATATACTACTTGTTTGGGTTATAAATCTATGTTTTAGGAAGGGGAGCAGGAAGATACTATGTCGTGGTGGAAAGTAGTTTTCAAGATATGTTGGAGTTTTGTTCATGCTTGCACGTGTCCTTCTTAACGTTGGGGAGTTTAGATCCAGGGTTCATCCAGAGTTGACCAACAAAAACCCCAGAGCATCAACATATCAATCCTCAACCAAGGCTAAGGAAGGTCTCACTCGAGACACATAGGTGATCACATAGACCATGAGGTCTTGTGTCAGGGATGAAGGACTAAACAAATTAGGATCCATATGGGATGGCATTCATACACTCCATATCCTACGACTTACTGTGCTAATAAGTAAATTATTACACGCACATATCCAAATAACATGTGATAGACACACAATAGATCAGAACTATCGCATCTTTATTATTCCTTTCATTCCATTGAACACAACAATAGAGTTAAAAAACTATATTTGACAACAACAGATTCGCACATCCCTTTTTATACAAATCCCCAGAAATACAACACATTGTGCAATGTGCATTCTCTTAAGACCTCAAACATATGACAGACTCAGATTTATATTCAGAAGCCTTACAACATTACAAAGGCTCAGAGTGAGATCGACACTATCATTGAATGAATCCCCTATGCAAGTGAGTTATGCACCTGGTTATGTGATATTAAGTAGAAATAGGAATATAACGGAAATTACCAATAGAACAACAGAATTTAGAGAATAACACACCAAAATGATACCTTTATTGAAATGGGAGCAGTGTTCACTTGCCTCTTCGAGGGGGAAACCTCCAACAGAGCAGTGTTATATTACAATAATTCGCAAGACAAAGCTCCTTCATGCCTCCTACTCTTATTTATACTAATTCTATCTTCTAAAGAACATTATGAATGAATATCTTTCTAGAAGTGGAAGTTTATATTAGGTCTTCTTACATTGACTTTTTCATATTTATTAAATAGGCCTTATTAACTATTGTTGGTCTTTATTAAACAAAAAATATATTATTCTATCTATGTGAGGGGTCAGGGAGGTTATGTCCCTAACATGCCCTCCCCATTAAAAATATCCTTGTCCTCAAGGCTTAAGATGAGGAAATTTCTACAGAATAGTAGTCGTCTCCCGGGTGGCATCTTCTGGTGGAGTATCCTTCCATTGAACAAACACTTCCTGGATGGTGTGATGATGGAGACGACGCTCACGCTGGTCCAATATGGCTTGTGGCTGCAACCAAATTGAACCTTCTTTATCCAACACTAGTAGATTGTTCTGAGCACGACACTTGCTGCCAAATATCACTTTCTTTAGGTAGGAGACATGAAAAATGGGATGTAGCTTGGAGTTGTTGGGGAAAGCTAAATGATAGGCCATTGGTCCCACACTTTTGAGAATAGTATAAGGACCATAAAATTTGAGGGCCAATTTCTGACATTGCTGAGATTTGTATGGTTGTAGATGGAGAAATACTCGGTCCCCTTCAACAAATTAACATTCAGAACGACTATGATCTGCTTGTTGATTCATGCGGTTCTGAGCCATGACCAAATTTTCTTAGAGAGTAAGAAGAATGGCCATGTTGGTTGTAAGATTACGGTCAAAATCTTGAATCTTGGAGACACTTGGCATGTATGGGAGAACTGATGGTGGCTTATGTCCCTAGACTGCTTCAAAGGGAGTCATGCAAGTGGTCGCATGGTAAGAAGTGTTGTACCACCATTCAACTAAGGGTAACCACTGAACCCACCGATGTTGTCGGTCGAATACAAAACACCTCAAATGTGTTTCTAGACACTCATTGACCACTTCTATTTAGTCATCCGTCTAGGGATGATAAGTTGTACTAAGCTGCAATTGGGTTCCTTGGAGCCTAAATAATTCTTGCGAGAAATTGCTAGTAAAAGTTGGATCACAATCATAAACAATAGAATGAGGCATTCTATGGAGTTTGAAGATATTATCCATGAAATTCTGAGCCACGGTAGATGTTGTGAATGGGTGTTGAAAAGCACAAAAATGATCATATTTGAAGAGACGATACACTACCACCATGATAACTGACTTATTTCCTGATTTGGGTAATCCCACAATGAAATCCATAGAAATATCCATCCAAATAGTAGGTGGAATTAGAAGTGGTTGGATTGTGCTAGGAGTTTTGATAGTCTCTCCCTTATTGCGCTGACATACATCACATTCTACCACAAAGGCGTGAACCTCTTGTTTCATACAGTTCTAGAAGAAAGAGCATTTGACCCGTTCATAAGTTTTGGTAAAACTTGAATGCCCTATAGTAGGATAAACATGAAACTTAGAGAACACCTTGGATTTAAGGGACGACTATTTTCTTAAATATAGGTGACCTTTATAAAGAAACTCTTCATTGTGCCAAGAGTACGTTGGAGCAACTTGGGGATCCTGTTGTAGTTTTTGGATGAGGCTAGAGATTTTGGGATCGTGTAACCATTCTTGGTGAACATCCTGAATCCAGTCGACGAAAATGAATGAGAGGGAGAAGAGGGACCCTTCTTCTTCATATTTCCTAGAAAGAGCATCAACCACCACATTTTCTTTACCCTTTTTGTAAATGATCTCATAATCATATCCAAACAACTTGGGCACCCATTTTTGTTTCTCTGAGGATGAAATGCATTGTTCCGGGAAGTACTTCGAGGATTTAATGCTCCATTTTAATTTGGGAGCATTGTCCCAATAGATACGGGCGTCGTAGATCCATTGCATGCAAAATAGCCATCATTTATTTTTCATATATCAATCAACCCAAACGTCGCTTTGACAATTGTTTACTGGTGAAATCCAAAGGGCGTCCATATTGCATGAGGACTACCCCGATTCCTCTCCCTAATGCATCACATTCTAGAATGAAGGTCTCGGTGAAGTCAGGTAGGGCCAATACATGAGTAGTGCACATAGCTTCCTTCAAAGCTTGGAAGGATTGGTCTATTATTGGAGTCCACTGAAAGCATTCTTTTTAAGGAGAGTTGTTAGAGGGGCGCAATTTTGCCATAATTTTGAACAAACTTGCGATAATAGCCCGTTAAACCCATGAAACCATGCAGAATTTTAAGAGATTTAGGGGGAGGCCAATACTGCATAGCTTCAATTTTCTTAGGATCCACCCTTACACAATCCTTACCAACAATATGACCCAGGTACTCAAATTCAGAGACGCCAAAAGCACATTTAGATTATTTAAGGAAAATTTTGTGCTTGGAAAGGAGATGGAGAACTTGATCTACATGGGTGAGATGGGCTGGAAACATTTTACTATAGATGAGAATATCATCAAAGAAAACTAACACAAAGTGACGGAGGAAAGGACAAAAGACATGATTCGTGAGACTTTAAAAAGTGAAAGGGGGATTACAGAGACCGGGCTTGACCAAGAACTCATAATGGCCCTCATGAGTGCGAAATTTGATCTTAGGGATGCCTTCCTCTTCCATACATATCTGGTGGTAGCCAAAACAGAGGTGGAGTTTTGTAAAGTATTGAGCCCCACTGAGTTCATCCAAAAGGTCATCTATCATGGGAATGGGGAATTTGTCCTTGATGGTAAGTTTGTTGAGGGCACGAAAATCAAGACACATGCGCCAAGTGCCTCCCTTCTTGAGGACCATGATAAGAGGGGAAGAATAGGGGTTGGTATTAGGATGGATACCACTCACTTCTAAAAGTTCGTGGAAATTTTTCTCAATTTCATTTTTTTGAGCAAAATGATGACAATAGGGGTGAACATTGGGCGGAAGATTGTCTAGTATTAAAGGAATGGAAGGATCATGGTCACTACGGAAGGGGGGAAGGCCATGGGGGGTTTGGAAGATAGTGTGATGGTGGGAAAGGATAGCTTGAAGGTCAGGGTGTACCAGGGGTGTCTACACTGCTTGAATGGAATGGAGTTGGGCGATGATGCCAAAATGACCTTTTTTTAGTAACTTTTCCATGCACTGGGAATTGATGATCTCTAGAGATCCTACGGTAATGCCTTGGAATTTATATTGTTGGCCTTCCTGTTAGAATTGCATGGTTAACTTCTTAAAATCCATGAGTATGGGTCCTAGGGTGCATAACCATTTCGTACCAAGCACAATGTCACAACCACCCATGTCAATAGCAAACATGTGAGATTTCAAGTTATACTCACCAATTTGTAAGCGCACATTTTCACAATGCCCCTCCACATTTCATAGAACCACGATTGACAATCACAATTTGAAAATTGTTGACAATGCAGATATAGTAATTGAATTCTTTAGCAAGGTGGCGATGAATGAAATTATGAGTGTTGTCACTGTCAAATAGGATGATGACTTTCTTGTGCTTAATGTAGCTAATCAATTTGAGGGTTTGAGGAGCAGAAAAACCAATGAGAGCATGTAGCAAAATCAATGGTTCAACTTTGGGAGGATCAAAGCACAGTGTAATATCATCAATTGGGGGTAGCGTTGCTTCAGGTGAAGCCTCAACATCTTAATCATAAGCCATTGGAATATTGAGAGGGGGGGTGAATCAGTAGGAACACTTTATTTCCACTTTAAACCACAATGTGTATTCTTTAACTTATGAGAAGTATTCAATAGTTTAACATTATCATTTAATGTATTATCAGCGGTATAAATCAACCATGAACAATAAGCAACCAAAAATACACAATACACCAGAAGTTTACGTGGAAATCCAATGCGGGAAAAAACCACATAATGATTTTCTTATATGTCAAAAGAAATACATTCATAGAAAGCACCAACTTCCTTATTTTCTAGCTACAACTGGAAGGAGGCTACAACCCCCTAGTTTTCAGGCTCCAACCTAAAGGAATCACCAACTCCCTGATTCTTTGGCACCAGCAGAAAGGAGCCTACAATCTGCTTTCCTTGCCCTGTCCAACCACCCATAAATATAAATGTAGACAACCTGTCACTACAACTGAATCAGTCAACCTATTAGTGATCTGTCATTGTCACTATTATAACCTATCACTAATGTTGTGATTCATCAATTGTTACCACTCAAACCCTTAAGCCTCAAACCCTCATACCAATATCCATAAGAATGTATTTCAAATCAAATACTCATGAACTACTAGGACATTTATGTGTTGGAATACTGTAGAATATAGACCGTAACATACATAGTAAACCATACCTCTCAAACTACAGTTGACTTGATGGATTAGATCTTCTGAACTTCAGTTTCCTCAATAGATATGCGCTCTGTTCTATGTAAACTCACGGATGTCCATGCTTTTCCCCACTGTGGCTCACAAATGTCCATGCCCTACTTCCTCTACAACCCATAGATTTTCTTACTTCTATGTGCGTCCGCATTTTTCTTCACTGAAACTTGCGGATGTTCGCGCTCTTCCTTCACTGCAACTCGCGGATGTTTGCACTCTTCCTTCACTGCAACTCGCGGATGTCTTCAGGAAGGCCCTGGAACATTAAGCTCAACTTCGTCCCTTCGGCTCCTGTAACTTCATTCTTCACTGAAATTCGTTGCCTCAGACTCACTATTTCAGATCTGTCAATAGTACCTACCCATAACACTTTACAACATAGATGTTCATTGTGATCAATAGGTGTTAATAAGAGTCTATTGAATTCTTATGTATACTTTCCAAGTGACTTCCTTTAGGGGCTAGCTTGTAATTATTTTACCCATTTTCCTTATTTTAAGGCTAACCCACACTCTCTTGTTGCAACCTCTTTACCCTTAAATAAATTCTTGTTGCAACTACTTTACCCTTAATGAATAATTTGTAACTACTTGTTGAATTTTTGACCTTCTAGGGGCTTCTATATCATTCTTCGGGGTCCTCCAACTTTACAAGGCCATAACTCCTCAACCATGAGAAACCACGTGGCGTACCACGTATCACCAGAAATAGCATGATAGGTATTGTCCATCCATGAATGAGTTACCTTTATTTACATTTTCCTTCATGTCATATTTCCTCGATCAATTGCGGGTTGCATAACCATACCTTCGGGGCTTTCTGATTTCTTCAAGGGTTGACATAAATGACAACCAATCTTTCAACAATCTCCCCCTTTGGAATTGATGGAAACACTCCAATGCAATACCTCAACACTGATGGAATGGAAACATATATGTGCATTCTTATGCTTACCATGTGACCATCGCTCCCTCTATCTTTATACCTCTAATATTTATCTTTGTTTCCCTGCATCTACTCATTCTCTCCCCCTTTGACATCAATGGAAAAGGGTAACTTTCATTGGGGATGCTCCCCCTCTCTAAACTCTCCTTGGTGCTTCTCCCCCTATCTTTACTCTCCTTGGGGCTACTTGCCCTATCTTCACTCTCCTTGGGGTTTCTCCCCCTGTCTGCAAGATTTAGATCATTCCGTTGATTTGTTTTATGGTGCTTCCTCATGTAAATCATTGACATATATGAAAAGCATTCAAAATTTATTGACTCTAAGTCTTCATGACTTGTCATATTTACTTCTTCTTTTTCCTTTTCTTGTTGTGCTTAATGTTGCGAAGTTCATTGCAAGCATAAACTACTCCAAGTCTCTGTCGAAGATACTCAAAATTCTCCCTCATAAGAGGTTTAGTGAAGACATCTGCAATCTACTCTTTCGACCTAATGTACTCTAGCTTGATGTTCTTCTCTGTAGCATGTTCCCGTAGAAAGTGATACTTGATCGGAATGTGCTTCTTCTTGGAAGGCATCACCAAATTCTTTGAGATACTAATAGCATTGGTGTTATCACAAAGTATCGGAATGGGCTCATCATAGTCCACTTGTATATCCTACAAAGTTTGTTTCATCCAGAGAACCTGAGTACAACACGTTGTTGCGGTAATGTATTATACTTCTGTTGTAGACAATGATACTGATTATTGCTTCTTGCTTAACCAGGATACCAGAAACTCACCTAAATAACAATCTCCTCCACTTGTACTTCTTTTTTCGTTAATGCTTCCAGCCCAATCTGCATCTGCATAAGCAACTAGAGATAGTTCATTTTCTTTTGGATACCATAACCCATAGTCTTTTGTTGCTTTGAGATATCTTAATATTCTCTTTATTGCCATGACATGTGTTTCCTTTAGCGTTGCTTGAAATCTTGCTACCTGTCCAACTGCTTGCATCACATATGGTCTTGATGATGTCACATAGAGTAAGATGCCAATCATTGATCTATAGAGTCTTTGATCTGTATCCTCGGATTCATCTTCTTTGTTCAACTTGCAACTGGTTTGCATAGGAGTACTTACGGGCTTACAATCTTCCATTCCAAACCTTTTTAGCATTTCTTTGATATACTTGGTCTGTGAAATAAATACATTTGTATCACATTGATATATCTGAAGTCCCAAAAATAAAATCAACTCACCAAGCAAAGACATTTCGAACTCATTTTGCATGTCTTTAGCAAACTTCTGACTCATCCTGTCATCATCACTTCCAAATATAACGTCATCAACATAAACTTCAATTATTAATATGTTATCATGATTTACCTTTATATAGAGATTATTGTTTGCATTGCCTTTCATGAACCCCTGTTGTTGTAAATACATGTCCAACCTTGAGTACCATGCTTTGGGGGCTTGCATGAGACCATACAATGCTTTCTTCAACCTGCAAACATAATCTTCCATTTCCTACAGTTGAAATCCTTTTGGATGCTCGATGTACACTTCTTCTTCTTATTATCCTTTTAGGAAGGCTAATTTGACATCCATCTGATATACCTTGATCTTCTTTGAACACACATAAGACATGATTAATCTAATTGCTTCCATTTTGGAAATTGTGGCAAATGTTTCTTCGAAGTCTATTCCCTCGACCTGGGCATATCCTTTGCATACTAGCCTTGTTTTATTTCTGGTTACCTTTCCATTCTCATTCAGCTTGTTCAAAAATACCCATTTTGTTCCATTCATGTTCTTGTCTTTTGGTCTAGGAACTAGTTTCCATGTGTCATTCTTCTCTATCTGATCCAATTCTTCATCCATAGATTTGATCCAGTTTTCGTCCTTGTTGGCATCTTCAAAACTACTTGGTTCAACTGTAGATAACACTGCTAGGTGTTGTTGTTCTGGTGAAATTATTCTTCTTCAAGTTTCAACTCCTTCATCTTTATTCCAAATAATTTGTTCTGGTGGATGATTTTTCTGAACTCGTCGGCTAGGTGTCTTAGGAGGTATCTGCTACTCATCTTCCTTTTGTTTTGCTTATGGTTCTTCTTCTTCTTCTTCTTCTTCTTCTTCTTTTGCTTCTTCTTCTTCTACTTCTTCTTCTTTTAGATTTTCCTCGTCATCTTACTCTTCTAAGTCTTTGCTTCCTTCTTTGTCCTTCCATACATCTATCTCATCAATTGTTACATTGATCCTTTCCAATTTTGTTGTTCCATGGAATAAAACATTTGTATGATTTTCTTTTACTTGAATACCCAACTAGTATGCCTTTGTCAACTTGGGAGTCAAATTTTCCAAGCTTGCCATCTTCTCTTTTGATATAACATTTACTTCCAAGTACTCTGAAATGCTTCACATTTTTTGGTCTTCCTTTCCATAAATCGTAGGGAGTCTTATCACTGTTACTTCTAAGCATTCCTTTGTTCAGGATATGAACCATTGTATGTATTTCATGTGCCCAAAATATGTCACTTAACTTGGAATATTTCAACACGGTTCTGGTCATTTCCTATATTGTTTTTTTCTTCCTTTCAACAATTCCATTCTGCTAAGGTGTCCTGGATGTTGATAACTGTCTTTTTATTCCTTGTTTGCTAGATAAATCCATAAATTACTTTGATGTAAACTATTTTCCATCATCTCATCTCAAACACTTGATTTTCAAATCCATCTCAGTTTCAACCATTTGTTTGTATATCTTGAAGTGTTCGAATGCCTCTGACTTCTTCCTGAGAAAACAAACTGCAGTCATTCTTATGTAGTCATCCACTAGTAACATAGAATAATGTTATCCATTTAATCCCTTTGTTCGTGTAGGTCCACATAGATTAGTGTGTACAATCTCTAATGGTCTTGTCGTGGAGTACTCTTTTGATTTGAACTTGGTCCTGGTTTGTTTGCCTTGTAGACAATGCTCACATAGAGTATTTGTTGGTTTTGAGATCTCATGCATTTCTTTCACTGCTTCCTTTCTGTTGATTTTGACAAGGTTATCAAATTTTATGTGACCCATCCTTATGTGCCAGAGCCAATTGTCATTTTCCTTTCCTAAGCAACATTTTCCCCTTCCAATATCATTCAGGACATATATGTTGTTTGAGGTTCTTCTGGATGTAACTACCAATTTTCCTGTTCGTTCTTTTATGATCTCGCGTTTTTTTTTTTCTGAATCAAACAAAAGATTGTGTCCTTGATCACACATTTGACTAACACTTAGAAGATTGTGATTCATATCTTCGACCAATAGAATATCGTCTACCTTGTCATCTTTGTTTCCAAGCTTGACTATGCCTCTACCTATTATTATGGTTAAGTTATCATTTCCAAATGAAATCTATCCATTGCGTTCCTTCTTCAGAGTCAAAAACTTGTTCTTGTCACTTGTCATATGCTTCGAACAACCGTTCTCAACATACCACTCACTTTTCTTGTGTTGCGCTTGTAAAGCAAGAGAGCATTCTTCATTGTTGAATTGATCATGCTTTCTTCTCCATATCCTTTGTGGTTCCTATTTATGACTGTTGTTTTTATTCTTTGGTTCCTTTGGAGGAATAATCAGTCTACAAACTTTGGCCATGTGTCCAAAATTGTTGCACTTGCAGCACTCTATTTCATTACTTAGTGACCCAAAACTGTTGTGATTTATGTTATGTGCTTCATGTGACTTTCTAGAATAATTGTTGTTTGAATAACCTTCATAGTTGCTTATGTTCTTGCCATAAGCTCTACAGTTTGCAACTTTATGACAAAAATTGTTACAAGAATAACATAAACCAATAAAAATAGTTTGATACCTAAATGTAGGGGGTCTTTTGAATGGTGTTTCTCTTCTGAATCCTTCTTGTTCTTAAGATGTTGATGTATGTTGGTTCTGTGTTCTGAATCTTCTTGGTGGTCCAGTTCCTTTGTGATTTTCTTCTTGAGTACCTTTGACTCTTTTTGCATAGGTGTTTTGTTTTGCTTCCTATTATGTTGTCTTGGAGCTTGATCCTTTCTCAATCTTCATCTGGTTGTATCCTAGCCCATACCTATAATGGTATGGCCTTTGACTACTGATGATCTCATCCAATATTTTGGTGTTATTCTGCTGCATATATTTCTTCTGAAGATATTTTCTTAGGGTAATTATTTCTACTTCCAAGCTCTCAATCATCTTCTCTTTATCTTATAATTGTTTTCTGAGTGTTTCTTTAATCCTTTTGTCTTCTTCTACTTGGATCTTTAACTTTGTGATTATCTTCTCATTTTCTTATGAGTTGGAATTTTGAGATCCTTCTTTCTTCTTTAACTATGCCTTGAGTAACTTGATTTTCTTTCTTTCTTTCCCTGGTTTTTCGAAGGCACTAATTAATTTTGCTCTGAGGTTAACTTCATCTTCTTCTTCACAATCATCAGAAAATTATTTATCATCTTCTACTGCCATGAAGAGTACTCTTTCTGAATCGTTGTCACTATCATCATCTTTGTCTTATGAGGAACTATCTTCCTTTGAGTAGAAGTTTTTTCTTGAAGAATTTATTTTTGTTCCTTCTCTTGTCTCCCTTTTGATTTTGATTTTTCTTCTTAGGATATTCTTCTTCATTACTATCTTTATTCCTAGCATACAGACATTTAGAAGCAAAATGACCAATATCATCACAATTAAAATATTTTAACAGAAGCATACCTTTGTACTTGTCGATTCTACTTTTCAACTTTCTCACAAAAATTGTTACTTCTTCATCTTCTTTTGAATCATCGCTACAACTAGAATTTGGTTTTGAGTTTGGCTTGTTCTGCTTCTATGTCTTTTTGGATGCTTTGAACGTTGATTCCTTCATGATTGTGTTATCTTTTTCTATTCTCATTTCATAGGCTGTGAATATTCCATGTAGATCGTCCATGTTCAAACTATCAAGATCAGTGCTTTCTTCCAGGGCTGATATTTTAGGATCAAATCTCATAGGAAGAGATATTAGAACCTTTTGAACAATCATTGATTCAACAACTTCTTCTCCCAATCCTCTAATGGTGTTCATTGTTTCGTTAACTCATAGAAAGTAGGTTGCAATGTCTTCAACTTCCTTCGTCTTCAATTGCTCAAATTTCGCTCTAAGGATTTGGAGCTTAGCTCCCTTGACTTTGGTATCTCCTTCGCAAATATTTTGAAGTTTATCCCATAGATCCTTTGCAGTCTTGCAATGCATAAACATGAAAAAAATTGAATTATCTAGACTGTTCAGAATGGTTCCTTTATCCTTTGAATTGCTTTCTTTGAGTTTCCTTCCATCTTTGTCAGTTGGGGGGGTGGTTGGTGTTGTATATCCGTCTACTACTGATTGCCAAACATCAAATCCCTAGGCCTGGAAAAAGGTTTCCATCCTTTTATACCAAAAGACATAGTTTTGTCCACCAAACCTTGGTGCTCCAATCTTAGCGTATTCCATGATCTCCTTCCAATGGTTAAATTGTTTCTTTAAGGACCTACTTTGATACCAATTGTTGGAATACTGAGGGGGGGGGGAATCAATATGAACACTTTATTTCCACTTTAAACCATAATGTGTATAATAATCAATAGTTTAACATTAGCATTCAATATATCATCGACAATATAAATCAACCATGAACAATAAACAACCACAACTACACAGTACACTAGAAGTTTACGTGGAAACCCAATGCAAGAAAAAACCATGGAATGCTTTTCTTATATGTCAAAAGAAATACATTTATAGGAAGCACCAACTTCCTTATTTTTAAGCTACAACTGGAAGGAGGCTATAACCCCTAGTTTTCAGGCTCCAACCTGAAGGAAGCTCCAACTCCTTGATTATTCGGCACCAACCGGAAAGAGGCTACAACCCCCTTTCCTTGCCTCGTCCAACCACCCATAAATATAAATGTAGATAACTTATCAATACTACCGAATCAATCAACCTGTTACCGATCTATCACTGTCACTGCCATAACCTGTCACTGTTGTTGTGCTTCATCAACTTTTACCACTCAAACCCTCAAACCAAGATCCACAAGAATGTCTTTCAAATAAAATACTCATGAACTACTAGGACATTTATGTGTTGGACTACTGTAGAATATAGACCCTAACATACACAGTAAACCATTCTTCTCAAGCGATAGTTGACCTGATGGATTAGATCTTATGAACTTTAGTTTCCTCAACATATCTGCACCCTGTGCTCTGTAAACTCGCGGATGTTTGTGCTTTGTCCCACTGTGGATATCGGATGTCCATGCCCTACTTCCTCTGCAACCTGTAGATTTCCTTGCTTCTTTGTGCGTCTGTGTTTTCCTTCACTAAACCGTGCAGATGTTCTAGCTCTTTCTTCACTAAAAATCATAGATGTCCGCACTCTTCCTTCACTGCAAATCACGGATGTCTGCAGGAAAACGCTAGGACAATAAGCTCAACTTCCTCCCTTCGACTCCTGCAACTTCACTCTTCACTTAACTTTGTTGCCTCAAATTCACTGCTTTAGATCTGTCAATAGTACTTTCCCATAACACTTTACAACATAGATATTCAATGTGCTCAATAGGTGTTAATAAGAGTCTCTTGAAGTATTATTTATTCTTTCCAAGTGACTTCCTTTAGGGGATAGCTTACAATTGTTTTACCCCTTTCCTTATTTTAGGGCTAACCCACACTCTCTTGTTGCAACCACTTTACCCTTAATTAAATTCTTGTTGCAACTATTTTACCCTTAATGAATGACCTGTAACTACTTGTTAACTTGTTGACCTTCTAGGGGCTTATAGATCATTTTTCAAGGTCCTCCAACATTTTCAAGGCCACAACTCCTCAACCGTGAGGAACCACGTGGCGTAGCACATATCACCGGAAACGACATGATGGGGATTGTCCATCCATGAATGAGTGACCTTTATTTACACTATCCCTCATGTCCTTTTTCCTCGATCAACTACAGGTTCCATAACCATACCTTTGGGGCTTCCTGACTTCTTCAAGGGTTGGCATCAATGACAACCAATCTTTCAACAGAAACATCCTCAGAAATGGCCATAAAAAGTTTATATTCTTTACACTTGTGCCCTGGAAAGTATTTATCATCACAATTATAACAAAGACCCTTTAGTTAGAATTCAACCATTTCTACCCATGTTAACTTGTGGACCTTGAGAGGAGTCGCCTGAGGGGCAGGGGTGTTGGGTTTAGGGTGGGGGACAAAAGTGGGTTTTCTGCTCTGGGCCAAAATGACTTGTTGTGACTCCTTGGCACGCTTAGTGGCTTCCAACCAAGTTTGAGGGTAAGCCATGATGACTTGGGCACAAATTTCATCCTTGATACCACTGATAAAGAATTCCCTAAAGAAATCATATGTCATGCTCTCCATTCGGAAATTCAAGTGCTCAAAGGAAACAATAAAATATTCCATTGTTTCAGACTGTTTCAACTTGGTCAGATGTCATAAATGGTGGTTGTCCATGTCAAAGTGTTCATACAACTCTACAAAAAACTATGACCAAGAAACATACCCTTGGCATGCATTGTGACGCCATTGCCACCATTTCCATCTTTCCGGATCCAAATAGAGAATTCCATAATGAAGCTTGGTTAACTCATCAGTGATACTATGCAAGGAGAAATAATGTTCTATCTGAGTAACCCAGGCGTGTGGATCCGATCCATCAAATTTGTTGACCCAAACTATGGAGGGATGGGGGTCATGAGGTAGGGAGTTGGAATGAGAGTGTAGAGGTTGGTTGGAGTCAACACCTTCAATATAGAAAGGTGGGTCAGAGGAGGAAGGACCCTAGAAATTGTTCATGAATTCATTGAGAGTGGAATGGAGTTCAAAAATTTGGCTACTGAGCTAAGCTTGGATGTGGTCCATTTTTGCATGAATGGATGGATTGTCCCTATTTACTTGGGCCTGAAGGGAAGTAAGGTTAGTACTCAGTTTTTTATTGGTTTCTTCTTAGTGGGTGGGAGCCATGAGGGGATGATGGGTGGGTCTAGGAATAAGAAATTAGAGAAGTGATACATACCAAGATTATCAGGGCAGTGAGAGGAGACCAATGGCATAAGCGGGAAATAAGGGTGCTAGGAATGGTATGGGTCCACGGGGTAAAAAACAAAAGTTGAAAATGAGAGGTATCACAATGATCAAGGTGAAAAGGGGAATCCAATGAGATAGGTCTCAAATAAGGGTGCATGCAGGTAAAAATAAAAGGTTAAAAATGATATGTATAACAACGATTAGGGAGAAAAGGGGAATCCAATGAGATAAGTCTCAAATAAGGGTGCGGGAAGGTAAAAAAAGGTTAAAAATTATAGGTATCACAATGATCAGGGCAAAAAGGGGAAACCAATGAGATAGGTCTCAAATAAGGGTGTTGATAGGCCCCATACATTTTATTTTTTTTGCCTTTATTTTTTTTTTTTCACTCCTATAGAGTTACACTTCGATCTGAATAATACTGTAGTGTTGAAATGCCCAAATTTTTAACAAGAAAAAATGTGTAGTAATTTCACAACCCAAATGTCGGAGGTAAGGTTGCACGAAAATAGGTCTTGTCTGTTCCTTTTATGTTATGTTTCTATCCCAAGGGTTAGGGTTTTCGGGGTGCCTACAGATAAGGGTTTGCCTTGTGCTATAGCTCTTTGATATACGTGTGGGGTCAAACAATAGTACTCAACCCTGTATCTCAGGGCACCAACTAAGGAAGCTAGACCATACCCTTAGTTGTACTACCCATTTACCCAGTTACTAGGGATTATCTCCCCGAGTGTTATTCTTAGTGGAACTATAGCAGTTAGGCGACCGATTAGTTGATCTATGGCTAGTTTCAAGATACCTAGGGGGGATACCAATATACCAGAGGTACTTGGAAGCGCAAGTCTGTATATAGGTGTTGTTTGATGCCCTACCACTCGAAGGGGTACCAACAAGGGTTACAAGGGTGGCCAACAATGTGAGCTTAAAAACCTCTTGTATTTCCTGCATGTATGCTTCTCTGACCACAGATTTATGTGTTGAATGACATATCACTATAGTTTAAAGACATCGAAACACGTCTCTACCCAGAAAAAAAAAATTAACCCACAATTCCTGCCAAGGAAAGTGCTCTGATACCACTTGTTATGCACCTAGTTATGTGATATTAAGCAAAAACAAGAATATAATGGAAATTACCAATATAACAACATAATGTAGAAAATAACACACCAAAATGATACCTTTATTGAAATGGGAGCAATTTTCACTTGCCTCTTTGAGGAAGTCACCTCCAGCAGAGCATCGCTCTATTGCAATAATTCGTAAGACATGGCTTTCTCATGCCTCCTACTCTTATTTATACTAATTCTATCTTCTAAAAGAACATTTTGGATGAAGATCTTTCTAGAAGCGGAAGCTTCTATTAGGTCTTCTTACATTGACTTGTTCATATTTATTAAATAGGCCTTATTAACTAACATCAACCTTTATTACATGGAAAATATACCATTCTATCTATGTGAGGGGTTAGGGAGGTTGGGTGAGCTCGACACATAGTGACTAAATGAATCCTATATGCAAGTGTCTATCTCTTTCATCATCTAATCATCTAACTCTATTTATGATGTTGTTGCTTCTTTTTATATCTTTCTTTACCTGGGACCTCTGTCTCTTTCTTCTCTGCTTCACTCGTTCTACTGAAAAAATTGCCTCACACACTTCTGGCACCTTCATGGAGTGTATGTAGCCTTCTGGAATTAGGGAAATCTTAACTGCCTTGCCAACTCATCGTTTGTTAGCTCCACGATCCCTTGTGTTGCTGGCAGTAATCATTCGCGAGGATTTCCCGATGATTCCTTTCTTGATTCCAACGTGCATCTTCTTGATTTCCGGTGTGCATCAAAATTGGGACCGGCGTGCCTTTATAGGCCTTAGACTTGGCACACACTTCTTTCCCTTCTCTATGCATTTAGCTTTAGCGCACACAAAACTGGAATGAGTGCGCACAAAACTTGGAATGAGCACGCACAACTTCGTTTGTGCGCATGCACGAAATGAACCTAAAACTTTGGGTGCCAACAAGATAAATTCTCCTTTGATGTCCAAGATATTTATGTGGCTAGCATTAGTGAGAAATATTCTCAGTTGGAATATTGCATCGTAGAGATAGAAAGGTCTAGGGAGATG
>ML801462.1:232216-271654 GCA_009831015.1 Picea engelmannii | reverse complement strand
CAAGGCAAACAAACCAGGACCAAGTTCAAATCAAAAGAGTACTCCACGACAAGACCATTAGAGATTGTACACACTAATCTATGTGGACCTACACGAACAAAGGGATTAAATGGATAACATTATTCTATGTTACTAGTGGATGACTACATAAGAATGACTGCAGTTTGTTTTCTCAGGAAGAAGTCAGAGGCATTCGAACACTTCAAGATATACAAACAAATGGTTGAAACTGAGATGGATTTGAAAATCAAGTGTTTGAGATGAGATGATGGAAAATAGTTTACATCAAAGTAATTTATGGATTTATCTAGCAAACAAGGAATAAAAAGACAGTTATCAACATCCAGGACACCTTAGCAGAATGGAATTGTTGAAAGGAAGAAAAAAACAATATAGGAAATGACCAGAACCGTGTTGAAATATTCCAAGTTAAGTGACATATTTTGGGCACATGAAATACATACAATGGTTCATATCCTGAACAAAGGAATGCTTAGAAGTAACAGTGATAAGACTCCCTACGATTTATGGAAAGGAAGACCAAAAAATGTGAAGCATTTCAGAGTACTTGGAAGTAAATGTTATATCAAAAGAGAAGATGGCAAGCTTGGAAAATTTGACTCCCAAGTTGACAAAGGCATACTAGTTGGGTATTCAAGTAAAAGAAAATCATACAAATGTTTTATTCCATGGAACAACAAAATTGGAAAGGATCAATGTAACAATTGATGAGATAGATGTATGGAAGGACAAAGAAGGAAGCAAAGACTTAGAAGAGTAAGATGACGAGGAAAATCTAAAAGAAGAAGAAGTAGAAGAAGAAGAAGCAAAAGAAGAAGAAGAAGAAGAAGAAGAAGAAGAACCATAAGCAAAACAAAAGGAAGATGAGTAGCAGATACCTCCTAAGACACCTAGCCGACGAGTTCAGAAAAATCATCCACCAGAACAAATTATTTGGAATAAAGATGAAGGAGTTGAAACTTGAAGAAGAATAATTTCACCAGAACAACAACACCTAGCAGTGTTATCTACAGTTGAACCAAGTAGTTTTGAAGATGCCAACAAGGACGAAAACTGGATCAAATCTATGGATGAAGAATTGGATCAGATAGAGAAGAATGACACATGGAAACTAGTTCCTAGACCAAAAGACAAGAACATGAATGGAACAAAATGGGTATTTTTGAACAAGCTGAATGAGAATGGAAAGGTAACCAGAAATAAAACAAGGCTAGTATGCAAAGGATATGCCCAGGTCGAGGGAATAGACTTCGAAGAAACATTTGCCACAATTTCCAAAATGGAAGCAATTAGATTAATCATGTCTTATGTGTGTTCAAAGAAGATCAAGGTATATCAGATGGATGTCAAATTAGCCTTCCTAAAAGGATAATAAGAAGAAGAAGTGTACATCGAGCATCCAAAAGGATTTCAACTGTAGGAAATGGAAGATTATGTTTGCAGGTTGAAGAAAGCATTGTATGGTCTCATGCAAGCCCCCAAAGCATGGTACTCAAGGTTGGACATGTATTTACAACAACAGGGGTTCATGAAAGGCAATGCAAACAATAATCTCTATATAAAGGTAAATCATGATAACATATTAATAATTGAAGTTTATGTTGATGACGTTATATTTGGAAGTGATGATGACAGGATGAGTCAGAAGTTTGCTAAAGACATGCAAAATGAGTTCGAAATGTCTTTGCTTGGTGAGTTGATTTTATTTTTGGGACTTCAGATATATCAATGTGATACAAATGTATTTATTTCACAGACCAAGTATATCAAAGAAATGCTAAAAAGGTTTGGAATGGAAGATTGTAAGCCCGTAAGTACTCCTATGCAAACCAGTTGCAAGTTGAACAAAGAAGATGAATCCGAGGATACAGATCAAAGACTCTATAGATCAATGATTGGCATCTTACTCTATGTGACATCATCAAGACCATATGTGATGCAAGCAGTTGGACAGGTAGCAAGATTTCAAGCAACGCTAAAGGAAACACATGTCATGGCAATAAAGAGAATATTAAGATATCTCAAAGCAACAAAAGACTATGGGTTATGGTATCCAAAAGAAAATGAACTATCTCTAGTTGCTTATGCAGATGCAGATTGGGCTGGAAGCATTAACGAAAAAAGAAGTACAAGTGGAGGAGATTGTTATTTAGGTGAGTTTCTGGTATCCTGGTTAAGCAAGAAGCAATAATCAGTATCATTGTCTACAACAGAAGTATAATACATTACCGCAACAACGTGTTGTACTCAGGTTCTCTGGATGAAACAAACTTTGTAGGATATACAAGTGGACTATGATGAGCCCATTCCGATACTTTGTGATAACACCAATGCTATTAGTATCTCAAAGAATTTGGTGATGCCTTCCAAGAAGAAGCACATTCCGATCAAGTATCACTTTCTACGGGAACATGCTACAGAGAAGAACATCAAGCTAGAGTACATTAGGTCGAAAGAGTAGATTGCAGATGTCTTCACTAAACCTCTTATGAGGGAGAATTTTGAGTATCTTCGACAGAGACTTGGAGTAGTTTATGCTTGCAATGAACTTCGCAACATTAAGCACAACAAGAAAAGGAAAAAGAAGAAGTAAATATGACAAGTCATGAAGACTTAGAGTCAATAAATTTTGAATGCTTTTCATATATGTCAATGATTTACATGAGGAAGCACCATAAAACAAATCAACGGAATGATCTAAATCTTGCAGACAGGGGGAGAAACCCCAAGGAGAGTGAAGATAGGGCAAGTAGCCCCAAGGAGAGTAAAGATAGGGGGAGAAGCACCAAGGAGAGTTTAGAGAGGGGGAGCATCCCCAATGAAAGTTACCCTTTTCCATTGATGTCAAAGGGGGAGAGAATGAGTAGATGCAGGGAAACAAAGATAAATATTAGAGGTATAAAGATAGAGGGAGCGATGGTCACATGGTAAGCATAAGAATGCACATATATGTTTCCATTCCATCAGTGTTGAGGTATTGCATTGGAGTGTTTCCATCAATTCCAAAGGGGGAGATTGTTGAAAGATTGGTTGTCATTTATGTCAACCCTTGAAGAAATCAGAAAGCCCCGAAGGTATGGTTATGCAACCCGCAATTGATCGAGGAAATATGACATGAAGGAAAATGTAAATAAAGGTAACTCATTCATGGATGGACAATACCTATCATGCTATTTCTGGTGATACGTGGTACGCCACGTGGTTTCTCATGGTTGAGGAGTTATGGCCTTGTAAAGTTGGAGGACCCCGAAGAATGATATAGAAGCCCCTAGAAGGTCAAAAATTCAACAAGTAGTTACAAATTATTCATTAAGGGTAAAGTAGTTGCAACAAGAATTTATTTAAGGGTAAAGAGGTTGCAACAAGAGAGTGTGGGTTAGCCTTAAAATAAGGAAAATGGGTAAAATAATTACAAGCTAGCCCCTAAAGGAAGTCACTTGGAAAGTATACATAAGAATTCAATAGACTCTTATTAACACCTATTGATCACAATGAACATCTATGTTGTAAAGTGTTATGGGTAGGTACTATTGACAGATCTGAAATAGTGAGTCTGAGGCAACGAATTTCAGTGAAGAATGAAGTTACAGGAGCCGAAGGGACGAAGTTGAGCTTAATGTTCCAGGGCCTTCCTGAAGACATCCGCGAGTTGCAGTGAAGGAAGAGTGCAAACATCCGCGAGTTGCAGTGAAGGAAGAGCGCGAACATCCGCAAGTTTCAGTGAAGAAAAATGCGGACGCACATAGAAGTAAGAAAATCTATGGGTTGTAGAGGAAGTAGGGCATGGACATTTGTGAGCCACAGTGGGGAAAAGCATGGACATCCGTGAGTTTACATAGAACAGAGCGCATATCTATTGAGGAAACTGAAGTTCAGAAGATCTAATCCATCAAGTCAACTGTAGTTTGAGAGGTATGGTTTACTATGTATGTTACGGTCTATATTCTACAGTATTCCAACACATAAATGTCCTAGTAGTTCATGAGTATTTGATTTGAAATACATTCTTATGGATATTGGTATGAGGGTTTGAGGCTTAAGGGTTTGAGTGGTAACAATTGATGAATCACAACATTAGTGATAGGTTATAATAGTGACAATGACAGATCACTAATAGGTTGACTGATTCAGTTGTAGTGACAGGTTGTCTACATTTATATTTATGGGTGGTTGGACAGGGCAAGGAAAGCAGATTGTAGGCTCCTTTCTGCTGGTGCCAAAGAATCAGGGAGTTGGTGATTCCTTTAGGTTGGAGCCTGAAAACTAGGGGGTTGTAGCCTCCTTCCAGTTGTAGCTAGAAAATAAGGAAGTTGGTGCTTTCTATGAATGTATTTCTTTTGACATATAAGAAAATCATTATGTGGTTTTTTCCCGCATTGGATTTCCACGTAAACTTCTGGTGTATTGTGTATTTTTGGTTGCTTATTGTTCATGGTTGATTTATACCGCTGATAATACATTAAATGATAATGTTAAACTATTGAATACTTCTCATAAGTTAAAGAATACACATTGTGGTTTAAAGTGGAAATAAAGTGTTCCTACTGATTCACCCCCCCTCTCAATATTCCAATGGCTTATGATTAAGATGTTGAG
This sequence comes from Picea engelmannii, assembly GCA_009831015.1. Taxonomy (NCBI): domain Eukaryota; kingdom Viridiplantae; phylum Streptophyta; class Pinopsida; order Pinales; family Pinaceae; genus Picea; species Picea engelmannii. The sequence continues at coordinate 267,037 of ML801462.1, read as the reverse complement.
GCTTCACCTGAAGCAACGCTACCCCCAATTGATGATATTACACTGTGCTTTGATCCTCCCAAAGTTGAACCATTGATTTTGCTACATGCTCTCATTGGTTTTTCTGCTCCTCAAACCCTCAAATTGATTAGCTACATTAAGCACAAGAAAGTCATCATCCTATTTGACAGTGACAACACTCATAATTTCATTCATCGCCACCTTGCTAAAGAATTCAATTACTATATCTGCATTGTCAACAATTTTCAAATTGTGATTGTCAATCGTGGTTCTATGAAATGTGGAGGGGCATTGTGAAAATGTGCGCTTACAAATTGGTGAGTATAACTTGAAATCTCACATGTTTGCTATTGACATGGGTGGTTGTGACATTGTGCTTGGTACGAAATGGTTATGCACCCTAGGACCCATACTCATGGATTTTAAGAAGTTAACCATGCAATTCTAACAGGAAGGCCAACAATATAAATTCCAAGGCATTACCGTAGGATCTCTAGAGATCATCAATTCCCAGTGCATGGAAAAGTTACTAAAAAAAGGTCATTTTGGCATCATCGCCCAACTCCATTCCATTCAAGCAGTGTAGACACCCCTGGTACACCCTGACCTTCAAGCTATCCTTTCCCACCATCACACTATCTTCCAAACCCCCCATGGCCTTCCCCCCTTCCGTAGTGACCATGATCCTTCCATTCCTTTAATACTAGACAATCTTCCGCCCAATGTTCACCCCTATTGTCATCATTTTGCTCAAAAAAATGAAATTGAGAAAAATTTCCACGAACTTTTAGAAGTGAGTGGTATCCATCCTAATACCAACCCCTATTCTTCCCCTCTTATCATGGTCCTCAAGAAGGGAGGCACTTGGCGCATGTGTCTTGATTTTCGTGCCCTCAACAAACTTACCATCAAGGACAAATTCCCCATTCCCATGATAGATGACCTTTTGGATGAACTCAGTGGGGCTCAATACTTTACAAAACTCCACCTCTGTTTTGGCTACCACCAGATATGTATGGAAGAGGAAGGCATCCCTAAGATCAAATTTCGCACTCATGAGGGCCATTATGAGTTCTTGGTCAAGCCCGGTCTCTGTAATCCCCCTTTCACTTTTTAAAGTCTCACGAATCATGTCTTTTGTCCTTTCCTCCGTCACTTTGTGTTAGTTTTCTTTGATGATATTCTCATCTATAGTAAAATGTTTCCAGCCCATCTCACCCATGTAGATCAAGTTCTCCATCTCCTTTCCAAGCACAAAATTTTCCTTAAATAATCTAAATGTGCTTTTGGCGTCTCTGAATTTGAGTACCTGGGTCATATTGTTGGTAAGGATTGTGTAAGGGTGGATCCTAAGAAAATTGAAGCTATGCAGTATTGGCCTCCCCCTAAATCTCTTAAAATTCTGCATGGTTTCATGGGTTTAACGGGCTATTATCGCAAGTTTGTTCAAAATTATGGCAAAATTGCGCCCCTCTAACAACTCTCCTTAAAAAGAATGCTTTCAGTGGACTCCAATAATAGACCAATCCTTCCAAGCTTTGAAGGAAGCTATGTGCACTACTCATGTATTGGCCCTACCTGACTTCACCGAGACCTTCATTCTAGAATGTGATGCATTAGGGAGAGGAATCGGGGTAGTCCTCATGCAATATGGACGCCCTTTGGATTTCACCAGTAAACAATTGTCAAAGCGACGTTTGGGTTGATTGATATATGAAAAATAAATGATGGCTATTTTGCATGCAATGGATCTACGACGCCCGTATCTATTGGGACAATGCTCCCAAATTAAAATGGAGCATTAAATCCTCGAAGTACTTCCCGGAACAATGCATTTCATCCTCAGAGAAACAAAAATGGGTGCCCAAGTTGTTTGGATATGATTATGAGATCATTTACAAAAAGGGTAAAGAAAATGTGGTGGTTGATGCTCTTTCTAGGAAATATGAAGAAGAAGGGTCCCTCTTCTCCCTCTCATTCATTTTCGTCGACTGGATTCAGGATGTTCACCAAGAATGGTTACACGATCCCAAAATCTCTAGCCTCATCCAAAAACTACAACAGGATCCCCAAGTTGCTCCAACGTACTCTTGGCACAATGAAGAGTTTCTTTATAAAGGTCACCTATATTTAAGAAAATAGTCGTCCCTTAAATCCAAGGTGTTCTCTAAGTTTCATGTTTATCCTACTATAGGGCATTCAAGTTTTACCAAAACTTATGAACGGGTCAAATGCTCTTTCTTCTAGAACTGTATGAAACAAGAGGTTCACGCCTTTGTGGTAGAATGTGATGTATGTCAGCGCAATAAGGGAGAGACTATCAAAACTCCTAGCACAATCCAACCACTTCTAATTCCACCTACTATTTGGATGGATATTTCTATGGATTTCATTGTGGGATTACCCAAATCAGGAAATAAGTCAGTTATCATGGTGGTAGTGTATCGTCTCTTCAAATATGATCATTTTTGTGCTTTTCAACACCCATTCACAACATCTACCGTGGCTCAGAATTTCATGGATAATATCTTCAAACTCCATAGAATGCCTCATTCTATTGTTTATGATTGTGATCCAACTTTTACTAGCAATTTCTCGCAAGAATTATTTAGGCTCCAAGGAACCCAATTGCAGCTTAGTACAACTTATCATCCCTAGACGGATGACTAAATAGAAGTGGTCAATGAGTGTCTAGAAACACATTTGAGGTGTTTTGTATTCGACCGACAACATCGGTGGGTTCAGTGGTTACCCTTAGTTGAATGGTGGTACAACACTTCTTACCATGCGACCACTTGCATGACTCCCTTTGAAGCAGTCTAGGGACATAAGCCACCATCAGTTCTCCCATACATGCCAAGTGTCTCCAAGATTCAAGATTTTGACCGTAATCTTACAACCAACATGGCCATTCTTCTTACTCTCTAAGAAAATTTGGTCATGGCTCAGAACCGCATGAATCAACAAGCAGATCATAGTCGTTCTGAATGTTAATTTGTTGAAGGGGACCGAGTATTTCTCCATCTACAACCATACAAATCTCAGCAATGTCAGAAATTGGCCCTCAAATTTTATGGTCCTTATACTATTCTCAAAAGTGTGGGACCAATGGCCTATCATTTAGCTTTCCCCAACAACTCCAAGCTACATCCCATTTTTCATGTCTCCTACCTAAAGAAAGTGATATTTGGCAGCAAGTGTCGTGCTCAGAACAATCTACTAGTGTTGGATAAAGAAGGTTCAATTTGGTTGCAGCCACAAGCCATATTGGACCAGCGTGAGCGTCGTCTCCATCATCACACCATCCAGGAAGTGTTTGTTCAATGGAAGGATACTCCACCAGAAGATGCCACCCGGGAGACGACTACTATTCTGTAGAAATTTCCTCATCTTAAGCCTTGAGGACAAGGATATTTTTAATGGGGAGGGCATGTTAGGGACATAACCTCCCTGACCCCTCACATAGATAGAATAATATATTTTTTGTTTAATAAAGACCAACAATAGTTAATAAGGCCTATTTAATAAATATGAAAAAGTCAATGTAAGAAGACCTAATATAAACTTCCACTTCTAGAAAGATATTCATTCATAATGTTCTTTAGAAGATAGAATTAGTATAAATAAGAGTAGGAGGCATGAAGGAGCTTTGTCTTGCGAATTATTGTAATATAACACTGCTCTGTTGGAGGTTTCCCCCTCGAAGAGGCAAGTGAACACTGCTCCCATTTCAATAAAGGTATCATTTTGGTGTGTTATTCTCTAAATTCTGTTGTTCTATTGGTAATTTCCGTTATATTCCTATTTCTACTTAATATCACATAACCAGGTGCATAACTCACTTGCATAGGGGATTCATTCAATGATAGTGTCGATCTCACTCTGAGCCTTTGTAATGTTGTAAGGCTTCTGAATATAAATCTGAGTCTGTCATATGTTTGAGGTCTTAAGAGAATGCACATTGCACAATGTGTTGTATTTCTGGGGATTTGTATAAAAAGGGATGTGCGAATCTGTTGTTGTCAAATATAGTTTTTTAACTCTATTGTTGTGTTCAATGGAATGAAAGGAATAATAAAGATGCGATAGTTCTGATCTATTGTGTGTCTATCACATGTTATTTGGATATGTGCGTGTAATAATTTACTTATTAGCACAGTAAGTCGTAGGATATGGAGTGTATGAATGCCATCCCATATGGATCCTAATTTGTTTAGTCCTTCATCCCTGACACAAGACCTCATGGTCTATGTGATCACCTATGTGTCTCGAGTGAGACCTTCCTTAGCCTTGGTTGAGGATTGATATGTTGATGCTCTGGGGTTTTTGTTGGTCAACTCTGGATGAACCCTGGATCTAAACTCCCCAACGTTAAGAAGGACACGTGCAAGCATGAACAAAACTCCAACATATCTTGAAAACTACTTTCCACCACGACATAGTATCTTCCTGCTCCCCTTCCTAAAACATAGATTTATAACCCAAACAAGTAGTATATCTCCCAATTAAGGGAATTTTGGACAATATTAATCAATTATCCTCCAACCTTAGTTTAATTGTAAATTACAACAACCTCTATATGAAAGCATTCCAAATTTCACTTACATCTCGTTCTATCCCTAGTCCACGTAAATGTTTCCAATCCTAATGCCACAATGTGGATTCAATGGGATCTGTTGTATCAATCAACATAAAAACACCTTGCTAGTGAAATGCATTAATCACCTACATAAGAACTCTATGTTAACCTTCAAAACCAACCCATGGATTTATCCCAACCCTAACTTTTCTAAGTCCTCTTTCCAAGTTGATGATTTAGTTAATGAGGGGGTGGAATCCAATCCTATATCAGTTGGAAAACCAAGGTCACGATACAAGCTAAAGTCTATGAAAGAAGCCTCTTAATCCAAGGTTATGGGAATTAAAGGAGGTTTGACACTAGATATTGGACAATCCCTAGATGTGCATTTGATATCTTATCTAACCCTAGCCAAAAAAAGAGCCATAAAAGAGGTGAAGAAAGGGAAGAAAGTGACTATAAATGGGGCCCTTAGAGTAGGGAAGGTCTTAGAGAAGTAATTCCTATGATTTTATTATCTTTGAATGTGAAAAGGGTAGGGGATTCCCACATAAATATATCCCTAAAAATAATGTTCTTTAAGTATAATCCAGATATAGTCCTAGTTGAGAATACCATTTGTGAGGGAAGTAAAGCAGTGGAAGTCTCATCTCAATGTTTGAAAGATTGGTCATTTATTCATTAGAATCGGATGGAAGATCCAAGGGATTGGTTATAGGTTGGAGAGGCTCTCTAGAATTCATAGCACAATCTTTTATAAATGCAGGTATTCAAAAAAAAATTAGGTCCCAGGAAATGGGGAAAGATATTGGTATCATAAATCATCACGGCCCATATGGAGAGAGGAAAGCCTTTTGGAACCCCTTTAATCTTTTGGGATTTGTAAGAAAAAAACATGTTATTTTAGGAGGGGATTTAAACTTGACAATGAAGGTTTGAAAAGTTTGGGGGGGAAGTGCCAAACAAGACCCCTTAGTAGACTATTTTTTACAATTGTTTGAAGATATGAGATCGTGTCTTAGAACCAATCCAACTAGTCCCTACTTGGAGGAACTCAAGGAGTGGAAGAGATGGGATTTAAAAGAGGCTAGATAGGTTTTTAGTAGCATTAACAATTATGGAGAACATCGGTAAGTCAAAATCATAGGTAGGGATTGGTGGGTCCTCAGACCATCTCCCTATTCTTCTTCAAATAAAAAAAGAAGAGGACCTAAAAACCATTGGGCCCTTTCAAATTCAATCATACTTGTCTAGAGGAAGATGGTTTTAGAGAGATGGTGATACAAAATTGGAAGAAGTATGAATTGAGTTCAATAGATTCAATTATGTTTCAGTTAGCAACAACTCTAAGGAATGTAAAGAAAATAGTATTATAGTGGGAAAAAATAAAAACAAATGAAGCTAAAAAAACACTAATTGAAGCCAAGGAAGAGACAAGAGTCTTGTTTGAAAGTAATAAAAGAGGAATATTTCTAGCGGAAGAAAGTATGAGATTAAAAAATCTAGAAGAAGTTAAAGGGAAGAATTTGGCAAGAAGAGGTACAATCAATGCTAAAGAGTAGATCTACTCGGATGGCAGAAGGTGATGAAAACACAATTTTTTCCAGAATCATGTCAAACATTGAAAGAATATAAATACCATTTGGGAGACTAGGAAGAAAGAAGGCTCTCTAAAAATAACCTTCTCTAAAACTTTAGAAAGTGTCTAAAATACTTGAATTCCCTCTTTCAAGGACATCCTAGGGAAAGTATAGCAGATATCCTAAAAGTAGCTTCCTTCTTCCCAAGACCAATAAATGAACAAAAAAATGAAGAATGAGTAGCATAAGTTGCAAAAGAAGAAATTAAGGCAGTATTGCACTAATTCAAAAATGCAAAGTTTCCTAGGCTAGATGGATGGCCAATAGAGTTTTACCTAGGGTTTCATGACTTCTTGGAAGAAGAGTTGATAAGGGTAACATAGGAATTCAAGGTTTTAGGAAAGATCCCAAGAACCTTATATGCCAAATTTATCACTCTAATTTCAAAGAAGAATGCCCCAGAGACACATTTGATGGTTATAGGCCAATTTTATTATGCAATTCTATGTTTAAAATATAGTGAAGATATTGACTTACAGACTTTAAAATGTGTCTTTAGGGTTTATGTCAAAATAGTAGTTTGGATTCCTTTATAATAGGAAAATTCTCAATGCAAAGGGAATAACTCAAGAAGGATTATATTAAATAAAGGTAAAAAAACTCCAACCTTGATAATGAAAATCGACTTGGCAAAGGCTGTCGACAAAATCAATTGGATATATCTAAGGCTATTACTAATACAAATTGATATGAGTGTTCAAGCTATAAATTGGATTATGGGCTACCTCTCATCAACATCATTTGCAATCTTAGTAAATGGTTTTCCATCTAGACTTTTCTATGCCACAAGGGTGTTGAGTATGTGTTATATTCTTTGCACAAATGTGGGTCCCCATATTAGGGGTTTATTCACCAAATTTTTGGGTGGTATTTTTCCTTTGGCGGGGGCGAGTTTTTTATTTTATTGGTTTAGTGGCGCATGGTATTTCAACCCATGGTTTTCTAATCCGGGTTAATGAATTAAGGTTGTAATCTAATCAGAGTTAATGGATTAGGGATTTTTTGGATCTTGCGAGATCTTATATATTGTATTGTAAACAATGAAGTTGTATGATAATATAATTATAGGTGAGGCTATAAAATAGGCTGTTGGTTTTTCCGATTGGGTTTCCAGGGTAAATCTCTACGTATATGTGTGATTGCAATTGTTTTATTTTGTGTGTTAATAATTTGTGTGTGCATTGCATTATTGTAAAAGGTTTAAAACTTACATTTGGTATCATAACAATTATTGGATTCAGGGGTACACCTTTGTGGCTAAGGTTTTGGCTTGGGTCTGTGATAAGGGTTTGGCTTGGGTCTGTGATAAACCTTGTTACAATGGGATATCTGCAATATCAATTCTTATGGTGAAAAGAAATGGCGTGCAGTTCAAAAATAAAGATTGAAAAAATTAATGGGCAAAGTTTTGAGCTGTGGAAGTTCAAGATGGAAGATATTTTGGTAGAAAAAGATCAATGGGTCATTGTAGATCCATGTACTACACCTATGGGAATGTCAATAGAATATTGGAAAAATTTGGATTGGAAGGCAAAGAGCACAATTCGGTTGTGTCTCTCTGATTCAGTATTACTGAACGTGTCAGGGGAAACTACAACCAAGGCATTATGGAATAAGTTAGGGGCTTTGTATCAGTCTAAGTCCCTGGTAAACAAAAATTTTCCGTTGAAGAAGTTGTACAACCTAAATATGAAAGATGGAGACTCGGTAATAGAGCATCTGAACACCTTCAATATTGTGGTAAGTCAATTATTGTCTATTGATATTAAGATTTCTAATGAAGATAAGTGTATCAATTTATTATTCTATTTACCAAACTCATGGGATGGTCTAGTTGTGGCCATAGGTAGTAATGCAACTACTTTAAGTTTCGGGGATCTGGTCTCATACTTTTTGTCGGAGGAGATGAGGTGGAAAAACATGGAAAGTCAGAGTATAAATGCCTTATTTGTAAGAGGACTCTCCTAGGAAAGAAATAAAAATAAGTCCTCAAGTGGGAGATCTAAATATAGAGGAAGATATAAATCTCCAAGAAAATTCGTAAAGGTATGTTGGAGATGTGGAAAAGAAGGGCATTACAAGAAACAATGTAGATCCTAAAGTGTTGAGAGAGGGGATGGATCTTATGATGCCCCTTCTACAAAAGAGAAAACATCTACATATGAAGGATGAGATTTGTACTTGTCTTCTTCAAGCACACATGAAAAACATGACCCATGGATGGTCAACATAGGTACATCCTTTCATATGACTCCTCATGGGGAGTGGTTATGCGAGTATGAAAAGTATGATGGGGGTGATGCTTTTCTAGGAGATGACTTGATATCCAAAATCATAGGATGAGGAAAAATCAAGTTGAAGATCATGGATGGTAGGAGAAGAACACTATGTGAGGTTCTGTACATCCTAGGATTAACTATGAATTTGATTTATGCAAGCAAGATTGACGATGCATGTGTAAAAGCAATGTTTGAAAAGGAAACCTACAGGATGATTTAAGGATAAATGGTGTTGCTAAGAAGAGTTTGGATTGGAACTTTGTATAAGTTGTTATGAAGCACTATTAGTGATGGGTTCAGTAGTTTCCTTGTTCTCGAGATTGGAGTTGAAGAAGGAAAAACTCTTGCAGTCTCCGAAAAAAATACTATGTTGTGGCATATCAGAGAGAAGGGGCTTCGATTACTACATGGTAAAGTTATGGCTAAAGGTATGTCGAATTTCTTTCTGGATCTTGATTTTTATGAACATTTCTTATATGGGAAGCATAATTGGGTAAGCTTCTCCTTTGGTGCTACGAGGGCAGGGGGATTTTACATTTGGTGAACATTGATATGTTTGGAGCTGTGACAATCCTATCACTTGGTAAATATGTGTACTATGTCTAATTTATAGATGAATTCTCAAGGAATACATGTATTTCTTTCCTCAAGAATAAATCTAAAGTCTTTAACAAATTTAAAGAGTTTAAGCCTCTTGTGGAAAATTAGATAGAGAAGAAAATTAAGGTGTTGAGGGTGCAGGATAATGGTGGAGAAATATGTGGGAATGAATTTGAGGAATTCTGTAAGAAATGTGGGATATCAAGGCATAAGAATACTCAATACACACCTCAACAAAATGGAGTTTCAGAAAGGATGAACATGATGTTGAAGGAAAGAGAAAGGAACATGCTCAATGGTGTTGGGTTGGGACATGCATTCTAGGTAGAGGTAGTGGACACTCCATGTTACATGGTAAATTTATCATCCTCATCAACATTGGATGACATGACTTCACATGAGGTATGGACTGGTAAGAAACCCTCTTTGACACATCTAAGGGTTTTTGCTTGTGATGCTTATGTACACGTTCCAAAGTAAAATATGAGTAAGCTAGATAAAAAGATGAGAAGTGTATCTTAATTGGATATAAATATGGTCTAAAAGGTTATAATCATTGGAACCCAAAAACTAAGAAGGTAGTTGTTGAGATCAATTCATGTTTTCGGGTTTTCCTTCCCTTTTCTATCTTCCCGATTTCTTTTCCCTCTTCTACACCTCCCCTTTTTCCCTTTTTCTTTTATCCTTCTTATCTCCCTTTCTAGTTACCATACTTAGTCATATTTCAATAATAGATAGGTTGGCAAACCTTCACCTCCATTCACTTTCCCATGTCATAAGTCCGCTGCTACACTTAACCATTTTTTTCAATTTTGCAGGTTCGCGGGTTCAAGCCCTCATCCTCCAGGTTCCGTGATCTCCACTTTCCACCTAAAGTTCTGTGATCTACATTTTGATCATCAGATTTCTCGTGGGTGTTGAGCCCCTAAGTATTTTATTCCTTCTGCATGCAAGTTCGACTGAGCGCGTTTCTACTATTAACACATTTTTGATCGTCCATAACCATGGGCTCGCAGGTTCCCGGGTTGGGGGGTTCATGAAAATCTCCATATTCAAACTCGCTCTCGTCTGTCCTCGTCATTCTCTTGCTTTTCCCAATATGCATTAAGTGTTGTTTAATGCTAACAACTGTTGTACAAGATCTAACAATATTGTCATTAATGACGGAAGGCTCGAGGAATTACTCATTAAATTGCATTAAATCTCCATTTGCCAAGGGATTAGATTGTCATCATCTCTCCAAAAAGATTTATTTGAGGTTATTATCCAGCTGAAGAAATACTCCCGTCAACCGATGGAAGCATCATATAGACAACATTTTTGCGGTGGTACTTTAAATATCTTTGGTCGTGAAGACCAAAACTTTCAATGGTCAAGAGCATATTCATATTATTCCTCTCCTCCTGCCAAAAAAGATGTAATTTGGGCATCTAGAATCACTAGTGTTGGGTGTGTTCTTGAGGTTTTTGAGTGTAAAGAACTTGTTGCATGGTGTGCAGACAAGTATGTACCAAGCCAAATAATTATACAACTTCAAGATCATTCTCTGATTTCCTTTTCACCGCAAGTTTTTTCGCAATATGTTGAAGCTCCCAGAGACGACACTTACTTTCAAAGGAGAATACTACAAAGATTTTTTGAAGAAACATAACAATTGGCTTGACCTCCTACCTGAATATTTAGAGAATCCTGCATCTATTCAAGAAGACATAACCAGGTTCCAGGTTGAGTCTTTAAAAACCCTCATCAAGATATTGCATGGTTTTTTACTAGGTTGACAGGTTAGGAAATCACTGCTACTATCTCTCACATGATTTTATATATTTTGTATTTTACAGTAAAAGAACATGCCATCTTTGACTGAGGAAAATTGATTTCTATCGAAATATCGTCCTAGTTATCACACTATAAAAATGACAAAAAATTATTTATGATTTCTTATTTGATATTTTCTATTGTATATTGTTGTCAATTTCCAAACTTGACCATAAGTAAGAGGGTGAATCATGAAATAGATCCAATTACCTTATGGTATCAGGCACTATGGAGACAAAAGACCTCTCTGTATTTTTATGAAGTTTATAATGATTTTGTTTCAGTCTTCAAAAGGTTGTTGTTGGGCGAAAATACTTCAAGGATATCTGACCAAGCTAATAGATTCTTAGAGAAAAAAGCAACAATTTGATGAATATGTTGAGATATTAAAAGGGTTATTAGCTGAAATTTTTTATGGCATAGTTGAATATAATGAAGAAGAGATAAATAATTGGCTGGTTGATTATTTCGTGAAGAATCAAGATATCGAGGAGGAAATACATGGAATTTATCATGACTTAAGAGACTTGGAAGGAAAATTATTCAATATTAAAATCAAGCATGAAATAAATGTTGCACCAATGAAAAACTACATTGAAGATTGGTTTAAAAAGGCAATTGATAAATTAACCAAAGAAGACCAAGAAGCAACAGTTGAGACGATTCCTATAACCGTCAATGAGGAAAATAAAGGGACAACAAAAGGGAAGTGAACGAAAGAGAGACCATCATAGTAAGTTTATGTTGAGTACATATTGCTTTCTTTATCAATTTTTGCATCCAATTACTCCACTTCTTTGACTAGAAAGGTTTAACCGGAATCTGATAACTTCTTCTTGTCTTCTTTGCAGGCCTTGCTACTTTGTCATCGCCCACCATCTTATTTCCAAAGCTTACCTCTTATTTATATTTGCTTTATGGTCTGCGGGAGCCCCAATCCCAGTCCCAAGGACAAAAACATTTAAATTTCAAAGCTTTGTAACATACTCTATATTTTTCATAAATCCCAAGAGAACTATTTCAGGATTAGTTTTGATTGTATTTTATAACTCTGAGTTTTGAGTATAAAATATTTGAGATTGATCTATCATTTTCTTTATTTGAACTCCACATGTGTTTACTCTATTAAAGTTCTCTTATGCGTGCAAACCATTTTATTTTATTTTATGTGATCATAAATCTTTAGTTTTACTATGATGGGTGTGAGGAAATTTAGTTTATCTTTTTCAAATATGTGATGTGAAGTTCTTGCTCATCTTTCAGGAACTCTCTTTAAAAAACAAAACTTTTTATTTACCGCAATCTTTATATTTCTTTGAATGTCATGGCATACTTTCTCAAAGTCCTATATTATTTTGAAAATCTAGAATTCCAAGAAAATCTTAAAACAAAGAGGAGTAACACCTCTATAAAAACGCAGGGGGATTTGTATCCTTGTGAGGTTTCCATTTCGGTCCTAACGGATTCAAGCATCAACATTTTTGGCGACCATACTAGGGAATGAATTGAAAATTTGAAATCTGGTTTAGCATTTTGAAAGATACATGACTCTTCTCTAGGCTGATCAACCCCACCTAGAAGTTGGATTGAATAATCAACGAAGCATCTTGCATCAACTATATAATCTGGTAATAAAAACAATCGAGACTAGGGAAGAATTGGAAAGATCTTGGTAGACATTGGTCCAAGAAGAAGAAAGATAAATCCTCCATAGACAGAGGAGAGACGAGCGACAAGACTGAAGAAACGAAAGACTAGCTCGAGCAACACAAGAACAAGGTCGAGACTAAATCTAAACGAATACAAGGGACCCATTACCAGAAGTAAAAACAAGCAACTCTATATTCTAAGAAGTGCAAAACATATTCTTGAAATATCTCTAGACATGGCAGGAAGAAATGAACAACCACGAGAAGAACCACGAAGAGAACCTCATGAATAAAGACAAGGAGGTGGACGAGGTGGTGGAAGAAATCAAGAAGACCTAATATTTGGAAACCAAAGAAGAGTAATAGATTCACCCTTAAATCTTCGAGGTGAGCCAGATGACCTCCCTGTTCTCCCTAAGGGTACTTTGAAAGAATTTTCTGAAGACAGAACAATTGATGCCAAAAGATACCTTAATTTATTTCTGGATGTTTGTGATTTTCATCATGTTGAATATGACGATGTGATGGTAAGGTTGTTTCTTCAAACCTTATCAGGACGAGCCTATGAATGGTATACAAAATTATCCACTAGGTCAATTGGCTCATTTGATGACCTTGAAGCCATGTTCCTGACTATGTTCACTCCTTCAGTTGCATATCATACCCTTCTCACTAATTTCATCCAGATTATTTTGAGGAAGAATGAGAGAATACAAGATTTTAACCTCAGGTTCAATAAAACCTTGAGTAAGATTTCAAAAGATAAAAGACCTAATGACCCAATGATACTTGGTTTTTATAAGAATGTGATGCCCCCAAATGTAAAATATGTTATCAGAACATCCCAGATGGATACTTTGAAGGAAGCAATGATTAAGGCCACCGAGATGGAAGAAATTATGATTGAGATGGATGTTGAACCCAATATTATCTTGGGAAAGTTACAAAGGCTGTTGGGAATCCTAAATATTGATGATCAAGGAGCCTCTAGCTCAAGAAAAAATGAAGAACAAAAGTTGCGACCGATCCAAAATCAAACAATTGGAGGAGGATTTTTTAAGAGAACCATACCAAATGTGAAGGTAGATCTTGTTGCGGCACAAGAAACTAAGCAAACAATTGAAATTGCACAAATGAATATAACCATCAGGAAAATGTAAAATGAGATAACCAGATTAAGAAGGGGCGATAATTATGTAGCAAATATGAGAATGTCGGTCCAATAACAAAGAAGGAACTCTCCCCAAGAAAACAGAGTGAGGTTTGAAAACAATGATAATCCACAAAGACAAAGGGTTCCCAGGCAACCAATCTCAAATACAACTATTATGGATGATGTATATGATGAACACAAGGTCGAACAAGGGAACGATTATTTACCCGATGAAAGTTCTGAAATTGTACAGATGGACGGATGCGAGACCTCCATGTATATATTTGAAGAAGGCGACAATGAACCTGACTCGCAAGAGAATCTTTCCCAGACACAAGTGTTTGTAAATAAATCCAAGAATAAAAATGATTCTAAAAAGGAAAAGGAAAAAGATAAAGGTGAATGAGAAAATGGAAAATGAAAATGTGATAGATAGTGTTGGAAACAAGAAGCAACACCTGATGTCAAACCCTACCCAGATGAAATACAATGTTGTAGAGGACTTGAGTAAGCTAAGGATAACTCTTCCTTTTACAGAAGTGGTAAAGATCCCTCAACAAAGGGAAAATATTTTGACACTGTTGGATGATCCATCTGGAAGAATGGAGGTGGTTGTTATAAGTCCGAAACAAATCTAGAACACATCAACTATCAAGTTGAGAGGTAAAATCCCACCTTTTTATATTTCAATTGAAAATCATGATGTTTCACTTCATAATTGTTTATTTAACACCGACGCGACCAATAATATTATGCCACTGGCAGTCATGGAGGCATTGGGTATGAGCTACACCAAATATTATGAGACTAGTGAAGGTATATATGCAATTGATTCCAGACAAGTGCCAACTTATGGAGAAATCAAATATTTTTATGCTTGGATCATGACGACTCCCCATATTATTACAGTTTTCAATATTGTTGTGGTAGACCTTCCTCCTGCATATGGAGTTGTTTTAGGAAGAGATTGGTTGTCTATGATCGGAGGATACATAATGAACGATGGAAGATGCATGATGTTGCCAGATAAAGGAGGAGCAATGATTAAGGTCCCTCGTGAACCCATGAGACCTTTCTCTTTCAAAAATAAGGATAATGAAATAATGGAAGATTATATAGATGTTGGGATCATAAACTATGCTATCCTAGACATGGAGAAAATTCAAGATGTGGAGAATCAAAAACATCAATTTAAAGGTTATTGGAGGATGTCATTTGATGGAGCTTGCTCAAGCTTTGGAAGTGGAGCTAGAATTGTCCTTGTAAACCCTTGAAAGATTGTGAATCCACATGCTATCAGACTTGAATTTGCATGTACCAATAATGAGGAAGAATATGAAGCTTTGATTCAAGGAATGATTCTCGCACAAGAAATGAAGATGGAACATCTAATTGTGACATGTGACTCTGAATTGGTAATAAATCAAGTTACCCAGAGGTATAAGATTAAAAAAGAAAGACTCAAGTTATATTTCAAAAGAGTTAATGAAATGATGGAAGCTTTCAACTCTTTCAACATTTCTTTCGTCCCAAGAGACAAAAATCAGAAGGCAAATTCTTTAGCTTTGGCGGCCTCACTGTCAAACCCAGATGATGTTCAGAGCAAAACATATTTTCAAGTAAAAATAATATTCCAACCTTTTGTACCTGATAATCAGAAGTTTTTACAAGTATTTGAGAATGATGAAGAATTGGATTTTTTTTTATTAATGATGATGAAGATGAGGACAATCACATAATTTTTGTCCTACAAAATTGTATTCAATCCGAGTCTCTTTTTACAAGAGACAATCATGCTAAAAACCTCCTAGAATAAGCATCACTCTGAAAGGTCTAAGAAACAAGAAAAATTAATATTGGAACTGATAGTTCCTTAAAATACGTCAATTTGGGAATTGATTGCACAATTGACGAAGTTGATCAATATGTCGCATTATTTAAAGAATATCTTGATGTGTTCGCATGGAGTTATGATGATTTGAAGGCATATGATAACACATTATTTCAACATATTATTCCCTTGAGAGAAGGGGAAAACCCTGTCAAGCAGAAGATAAGGATAATGAACCCTAAATTAAAGCAACTAGTAAAGGTTGAATTGGAGAAATTAAAGAAGGTTGGAATAATATACCCCATTAGACATTCTGATTGGCTTTCAAACCTTGTGATAGTAAGAAAAAAGACTAGGGAGATCCAGATGTGTGTAAATTTCAGGGATCTTAACAAATCAAGCATAAAGGATGATTATCCTTTTCCTAAAATGGATCTTCTTCTCTAACAAGTCACGTGATCACCTTGCATGTCTGTTAGATGGTTTCTCTGGGTATAATAAAGTCTTGGTTGCTAAAGAATACAGAGCAAAGACAACTTTCGTAACACCTTGGGAGACATATGCATATGCTCGGATGCCCTTTGGTTTAAAAATTGCAAGAGTTACATTTCATAGGGCTATGGATCATGATTTTGAGGGGTTGATAGGAAAATTCATGGTCGATTATCAAGATGACTTAACAGTACACTCAAAAACAAGGAGAGATCACATTCACCACTTGAGTGAATTTTTTGACAGGTGTAGGTTATATGGTGTTTCCTTAAATCCAAAGAAATGTTTATTTGTTGTAACTCAAGGCAAACTATTGGGTCATATTGGGTGCAAAGAAGGAATCTATATAGATCTAGAAAGATTTAAAACTATAAATGAACTCAACCCCCCATCATCTAAGAAGGGAGTTCAATCATTCTTTGGCAAGATCAACTTTGTACGAAGATTTGTCCCTGACTATGCAAGTATTGTGAAGCTGATCAATTTATTGTTGAAAAAGGATCAAAGGTTTGAATGGACCACAATTACAAAAGAAGATTTTTATAATATTAAAAAGGAAGTCACTGTAGCTCCAATCCTCATTAGCCCAGATTTTCAAAGAGACTTCATCATTTATTATTTCTCTATAGAAACAACTATTGCATCTATTCTTACTCAGAGGAATACCAAGGGTGAATAATTGCCAATTAACTTCATGAGCAAGACCCTTCATGATTATGAATTGAGATATTTAGAATTGGAGAAGCAAGCCCTATCTCTTGTGAAAGCGGTGGCACAATTTCAGACTTACATACTAAATTCTCATGTCATTGCGTATATTCCATCCTCTCATGTGAAGATGCTTTTAAATAAGCAATTGAGAGAAGGAAAATGGGCAAACTAGATGGCGAAGATTCAAGAATATGATATTGAAATTAAGCCTTTAAAGGGAGTCAAAGGAAAATGTTTATGTAAGATCATTGCAAATAGTGATTCTTTGGATGGAGTGATTTCAATCTCAATAGGAGAACCCATGACATATTCAAAGTGGTATAGAGATATTGTATTCTACTTGAGGTATGGACAATTTCTAGTCACCATGAGCCATAAAGAACGAATAACATTGAAGATGAAGTCGAGTCAATATGTGATAATTGATGATATATTGTTCAGGAGGAATTATGATGGTATATTGCTTAGATGTGTTGATGAAAGGAAAGCTAGAGGATTGATGAAAGAATTACATGAAGGAATATGTGGTGGAAATTTTTCACCTGCCGCCACTGCCCATAAGATAATAAGAGCTAGGTTTTATTGGCCATCAGTTTTTAAAGACTCATATGCTACCATAAGGAAATGTGTATCTTGTCAAAAAATTTCAAGGAAAATGAAAAAATCCACAATGCCATTACAACCTATATCTGTAGAACAACCATTTTCCCAACGAGAACTCGATGTTGTTGGACCAATAAATCCAAAGTCAAGCAAAAGACATAAGTATATCCTCACCGCTACAGGTTATTTTACAAAGTGGCCAGAAGCAATGGCATTAAAAAAGGTTGATTCTGAAGAGTTGATTAAGTTTCTGAAAGATAATATTTTGTCAAGGTTCGGTGTCCCAGAAAAATTCATCACTGATAATGGATTGATTTTCATTGGCTCGAAATTTAAAGAATTTTGTGGAGAATATGGGATTGTTATGGGATAGTCATCAAATTATTATCGACAAGGGAATGGTCTTGTAGAATCCACTAATGAGACACTCATTCAGATATTAGAGAAAACTATTGGTAAGAACCAAAATAATTGGCATTTGAATTTGACTAATGCATTGTGGGCAAGCAAAATCACTCCGGAAGACAACACTGGGATGTCTCCGTACACATTGGTTTATGGGAAAGAAGCAAAAATGCCAATTAGCCTTGATTTGAATGCCTTGAATTTTATAGTTAATACAGAGGATGTAGAAGATAACTCACCTATGAAAAAGAGAGTGAACCAGTTATTGAAACTGTAGGAAGAACGAAGTAAAGCCTTGAATAAAACTTCTCAGAGATAGCAAAGTATCAAAAGATATTTTGATCAAAATGCAACTGTAAATAATTTTCAACAGGGCGAACTGGTATTACTCTGGAACAAAGCTAAGGAGAAACCATTGAAGCATACAAAATTCGAAGCACTTTGGATTGGACCATACATCATTGAAATGATATTGGGTTTTAATTCTTATATGATCAAATATATGAAGGGTAAAATGTTAATGTTGCCTGTTAATGGGAAACATTTGAAAGGTTTATTCACCTGAAATTTTCTCATTTCCTTGTACATAATTTTTCTTTTACTTGGTTTGTATATCCCTATCTTTTGACTCCATAGCCCAATGAATGGAAGTACCTGATCACATATATTTTGGATTCTTGACAACCCATAGGGGGTTATCATCCCACAGTTGGAGTCAGTTGTTGAGATCAATTCCTATTTCCGGATTTTCCTTCCCTTTTCTATCTTCTCGATTTCTTTTTTCCATTTTTTTCCCTCTTCTACACCTCCCCTTTTTCCCTTTTTCTTTTATCCTTCTTCTCTCCCTTTCTAGTTACCATACATAGTGATACTTCAATAATCAACAGGTTCATGGGTTGGCGGGTTGGCATAACTTCACCTCCATCCACTTTCCCATGTCATAAGTCTGCTGCTACAATTGGCCATTTTTTTCAATTTCGTGGGTTCGCGGGTTCAAGCCCTCATCCTCCAAGTTATGTGATCTCCACTTTGCACCTAAAATTCCGTGATCTACATTTTTATCATCAAATTTATCGTGGGTGCCGAGCCCCTAAGTATTTTATTCCTTCTGCATGCAAGTCCGATCGACCTCCTTTCTACACTTAACATATTTTTGATTGTCCATAACCGTGGGCTCGGGGGTTCTCGGGTTGGCGGGTTCATGAAAAGCTCTATATTCAAACTCGCTCGCGTCTGCCGCACCCATTGTCTTGATTTTCCCAATATGCATTAATTTTTGTTTAATGATAACAATTGTTGTGCAGGCTTCAAAAATATCATCATTAATGGTGAAAGGCTCGAGGAATTACTCATTAAATTGCATTAAATCTCCATTTTCCAAGGGATTAAATTGTCATCATCTCTCCGAAAATATTTGCTTGAGGTTATCATCCGGCTGAATACTCCCGTCAACCTATGGCAACATCATCTAGACAACATTTTTGCGGTGATACTTTAAATATCTTTAGTCGTGAAGACCAAAACTTTCAATGGTCAAGAGCATATTCATATCATTCCTCTCCCCCTGCACATAAAGATGTAATTTGGGCATCTGGAATCACTCACACTGGGTGTGTTCACAAGGTTTTTTAGTGTAAAGAACTTGTTGCATGGTGTGCATATAAGTACATGCCAAGCCAGATAATTATACAACTTCAAGATCATTCTCTGATTTCCCTTTCACCACAAGTTTTTCACAATATGTTGAAGCTCCCATAGCTGGCGCTTACTTTCAAAGGAGAAGAATGTAGAGATTTTTTGAAGAAACATAACAACTGGCTTGACCACCTGCCTGAATATTTGGAGAATCTTGCATCTATTCCAGAAGACATAACTAGGATCCAGGTTGAGTCTTTTAAAAACCCCTATCGAGAATTACATGGTTGTTTACCAGGTTGAAAGGTCAGGAAAGTACCGCTACTATATCTCACATGATTTTATATATTCTGTATTTTACAGTAAAATAACATGCCATCTTTGACTAGGGAAAACTGATTTCTATCTAAATCTCGTCCCAGTTATCACACAATAAAAAGGATAAAAAATTATTTATGGCTTCTTATCTGATATTTGCTATTATATATTGTTGTCAATTTCCAAACTCGACCATAAGTAAGAGGGTGAATCATGAAATAAATCCAATTACCTTTTGGTATCAAGCAGTATGAAGACATAAGACCTCTCTGTATTTTTATGAAGTTTATAATGATTTTGTTTCAGTCTTCAAAAGGTTGTTGTTGGGCAAAAATACTTCAAGGATATCTGACCAAGCTAACAGATTCTTAGAGAAAAAAGAAACAAGTTGATGAACAAGTTGAGATATTAAAAGGGTTATCGGCTGAAAATTATTATGGCATAGTTGAATATAATGAAGAAGATATAGACAATTGGCTGGTTGATTATTCTGTGAAGAATCAAGATATCGAGGAGAAATTACATGGATTTTCTCATGACTTAAGAGACTTGGAAGGCGAATTATTCATTATTAAAATTAGGCATGAAATAAACGTTGCACCAATGAAAAAATACATTGAAGATTGGTTTAAAAAGACAATTGATAAATTAACCAAAGAAGGCCAAGAAGCAACAGTTGAGACGGTTTTTATAACCATCAATGAGGAAAATAAAAGGACAACAACGAGCAAGTGAATGAAAAAGAGACCATCATAGTAAGTTTATCCTGATCACATCTTACTTTCTTTACCAATTTTTTCATCCAGTTACTCCGCTTCTTTGACTAGAAAGGTTTAACCGAAATATGATAACTTCTTCTTGTCTTCTTTCCAGGTCTTGCTACTCTGTCATCACCCACCATCTTATTTCCACAACTCACCTCTTGTTTATATTTTCTTTATGGTTCGTGGGATCCCCAATCCCAGTCCTAAGGACAAACACATTTAAATTTCAAAGCTTTGTAACAAACTCTAGATTTTTCAGAAATCCCAAGATAACAATTTCGGGATCAATTTTGACTGTATTTTATAGCTCTGAGTTTTGAGGATAAAATATTTGAGATTGATCTATCATTTTATTTATTTGAACTCCACATGTGTTTACTCTATTAAAGTTCTCATATGCATGAATACCGTTTTCTTTTATTTTGTGTTATAAAAAATATTTAGTTTTACTATGATGGATGTGAGGAAATTTTGTTTATCTTTTTCAAATATGTGATGTGAGGTTCCTGGTCATCTCTCATGAACTCTCTTTAAAAAACAAACTCTTTATTTTACTGCAATCTTTATATTTTTATTAACGTCATGACTAACTTTCTCAAAGTCCTACATTATTTTGAAAATCTAGAATTCCAGGAAAATCTTGAAACAAAAAGGAATACCACCTCTATAAAAATGCAGGGGGATTTGCATCCTCGTGAGGTTTCTGTTTCGGTTCTAATGGATTCAAGCGTCAACATTAGTGTATAGACAAGATGTGGTATTTAGAGAAATCAAATATGTTTTCAAACAAGAAGTCCTACCAAGGGAGGAAGAACCAAAGAAAATAGAGTTTGAATTGAAGGATAATGAATCAGACTCTACTGAAGAACAAGAATCAGAAAAAGAAGAGCCTCATACTCCAGTATTGAGGTGATCGATTCGGGAAAGAAAGAAATAAAAAAGGTATACTCCACCCGATTTCCATACAAATTTTGCTTTGTTTATTACTGATAATGAGCCTAGAACTGTTAGGGAAGTAGTGAATTCAAAGGATGGAAAAATATAGAAAAGCACCATGGTTGAATAAATGGAAGGCTTGGAAAAGAATGAGGCTTGGGATCTAATGGAGTTTCCAATTGGAAGAAATCCCATTGGTAGCAAATGGGTGTTTAAGAAGAAGTTGAATGCAGAAGGAAAAGTGGATAAATACAAAGCTTGGTTAGTAGCAAAAGGTTATTCCTCGGTCGAGGGAATTGACATTGGTGAAATTTTTTCTCTTGTTTCCAAGTTAACTTCTCTTAGATTTATTTTGTCTATTACTGCTCCATTTGATTTTGAAGTAGAACATATGGATGTGAAGAAAACATTCCTACATGGGGATCTGGAAGTAGAAATCTACATGAAGCAGTGAAAATGATTTGAAATGAAGAGAAATAAAGAGTTGGAATGTAGGCTGAAAAAGTCCCTGTATGGGTTAAAGAAATCACCAAGGATGTGGTATAAAAAAATTGATACTTGTATATTGGGACTTGGCTTGATAAGAAGCAAATCCAATCACTGTATGTATTTTAAATTAGTAGGTGATCGTCTTGTTTATTTGGTCTTGTATGTGGATGATATGTTTCTGATAGGAAACAACAAGGAAATTATCCAGGATGTGAAAACTTGGTTGCCCTCTAAATTTGACATGAAATATCTTGGTGTTGCAAATTTTATTTTGGTCATGGAAATTAAAAGAAATTGGGAAAATAGGAAACTTTGGTTGAGCCAGAGAAAATATGTTGAGTCAATATTGTTATCGGACTAATCGGTAGGTGCAGACACTAACTGATCTCCCTAGATCCACCTAGATCTAGAACAAAACACACCAGAACATGACGTTTTCCTTAAGTTTTAAATATTGAATTTACTAACTAAAGAGGGATGAGTTGCATACCGTTTAAATGTCGCTTCCTCTCGCCATCCTAGCTCCGTTCCAACGCTCATACAATGATGGACCTGCAAAAGAATGCAACCAATCAAAGTGATAACAATAGCATAAACTCAATATAAACCTATGTATGTGATCAAGGAATCATACAATAAAACAAAACAAGTTTTATAGGAAAGAATCATATTACTGTATCATATTAAATGTGAAAGAGAGATTGCAACCATGGACTTGATGTCGTAAGGTCCCTTCCAACTGTCCTTCGTTCACCACACACTTTCACTCCAAGAATTCTGAGAGCATAGATATGATGATATTCACAATCTATCTTGACAAAGCAAATCTCAAAGCCACTCCAACCAAGCTAATAATTCCAAGCCAACCAAAGCTAACAAGCTCAAGAACCCCTTCTCCATGAGAGCTCCTCTCCTTTTATAAGTTGAAGAGGATAAGGTGAGGAGGTTAGGATGATCCCACTAAATCATGAAAGCGAGTAAGATCCAAACCATTCAGATGCCACCTCACCATGGAAGTTTCTCCTTCTAGAAGATTCGAGAAAACGCTCGTTTTTCCCACGTGTAAGCAATATCGCACCCTGCTTATAGTGCAACCTACGAACTGTTCGCACCCTAGCTATGATGCAGCCTGTGAGAATCAGGCATTCTCACACCCTAATACATAGGCATCTTGCGAACTTCCTTTTTTATAAGGTTTTTACATAGGAAAATGCAACTTCTTTTCTCAGGAAAAGTTCTTCTCCCTTCTCTCTTCAGGAACTTAGGCCACTGACCCCTCTGAAGGCAACAGATAGGTTTACATGATTAACAGTCATAGGGATGATGAAAATAATGTGTAACAAATATTTCAAAGGATTAATATGTAGGAATGTAAACTTGTCAAGGTCCCTATTCGTATAGGTGTAAAGTTAGTTTCATATCAGTGTTCGAAGACACAAGAAGAGAAACATGACATGTCCCATGTTTTGTATGATAATGTGGTTGGAAATTTGATGTATGAAATGGTTTGCACTAGACTGTACATTGCACATACAGTGGGAGTTTTGAGCAACTATATGTCAAAACCAGGTAAGGAGCATTGGGAAACGATAAAGAGAGTTTTCAGGTATTTGTGTGGCACTACTACTTATCGATTGTGTTACCAAGGAATAACGGGATTGGACAGAGTGTTGGACATACAAGGCTTTGTTGATGCAAACTGGGCTGGAGATTTGTATCACAAAATATCTACAAGTGGGTATGTGTTTAACCTATTTGGAGGAGAAACTAGCTGGTTGAGAAAAATACAATATGGAGTGGCACTCTCAACTATAGAATTTGAATACATGGAAACCACTCATGGAAGCAAGGAAGCAATATGGTTACAAAGATTGTGTTCAGGTATTGGGTTAGTAAAACAAACTGTAAGGATAGATTGTGAGGGTCATATTGCAATTTTCCTGATGAGGAACCCATCTTATCATTTTAAGACAAGCATATCGATCTTTAGTATCATTTTGTCAAAGAGGAATCGATAGTATAACACAAGGCTCTATTGTGTATGGTGGTTTGGGCATATTGCATCTTGCAATAAATGAGATGTCTTTTCAAAGCAAATAAATCCTTCCAATTCAAGTAAGCCTCTTGATATGCTTATGAAGGAATATGGAGTCCAAGAAAAATTAAGTTCCTAGAGTTGTGAAGAATCCACAAATAAACAAAATAGTGGCTTGTGTTTATTTTGATGTAGAAAGTCAAGGATATCTAGGTAAATGTAGTGTAGGAGGGATCCTTTTTTTCTGAATGAAAAGCATTACATTTCATTCAAATATGTTGTTGGGCAAAGAACTAATAATAGAGGTGAATTCTATGCTCCATGGTTACTTCTCAAAATAGCATTAGAAAGAGGAATTGTAAAAATGTAGGTTCTAGGTGACTCTAAAATATTTATAAACTTTTTTTTTATGGAACACACATCCCAAGAAACCCTTCGGGTACTTCCCCTCATTTCGAGGATGGCACGAGAGGTAAATTAGCCGATTGCATTTTTGGCAACCTAACTTGGTATTGACATCAAGTGAGGCCCAATAATATATATAGAGGCAGCCTGCTCGAGGACTTGACCATGTGACCTCCTGCTTTTAATTCATAGCACTCAAGCACTCAAGTTAACTCATCGGGTTGCAAAATAATTATAAACTTGTCAAAGAGAAGGAATATATAGAAAACTTAAGTTTATTTCCTATCATGGCCAGAGTATCCAAGTTAAGAAATAATTTTTCAAATGTTTATTTTATGCATGTATATAGATAATTTAATGAGATAACAGACGTGATATTTAAACAGGGTTTAACTCCATAGGAGGGCATGCTCCTTGAAGAAGGAAAAAATGAGGAAGGATCCCTTCTAGAAAGACCTAATCTTTATATCAAGTTTCAACCAGGGATGATGACAAATATATTTATTGAAGAATTAATGTTGTTTCTACTTTTGAAATCTATTTTGAGAGGCCTGACATTTGTAGCCAAAGGTTCCTAGAAGATCATAATTAATAGGACACAAACTTGTTTTGTTTTGTCTTTACATGTGGAGAAGCAGAGATCTAAAATTGTTGTATGCCATCGGGTTGCTTTGTTTTTTTGAAATCTATTTTTGATAAGCCTAGCATATGTAGCCAAGGGTTCCTAAAAGACCGTAACTAATAGGTTCCAAATTTTTTCTATTTTGTCTTTAGATGTGGAGAAGCAGATATTTAAAAATCTAGCAATGTTAAATGGACACAATATATGTATATTTTGATTTCTACTTGAAACAAGTGTTGCATGGCAGCTTAGTCCCTACCTAGGAAAGTTTGATAATTGATAAAAATAACGATTCAAAGCCATTATTGAACTGGAGTTATAGCAAGTGGAGTAATACGTAACACTGATATCTAATTCGAATCCATAACCGAAGAATTCAGTCTATAACATTACTAATAGAGTAGACTCCACCTCAGTTCAAAGTAATAAGGATCCACCTCCAATCAAAGTAATAGCTCAAGTTGGGATTAAATATCACGAGTATACATATACGCCCATACACCCAAGAGTTAAGAACAATAGGGAAAGAGCAGTTCCAAGCAGGACATGCAGGTCATCTGAAAACAAAGGAGGGTGATTCCAAGAGTATATAATGCATGGAGGGAGAGGACCGAGGAACGAGCATAACATTTGAACCCGATCTTAACCTAGCTAAGCCCAACAACAAATCCTGATGATGAGACATGATGAGAATAGATGTCCTTTCCTCCATTAAATATTATTATATGTTTAATATGCCTGTCCCTCCATTAAACCTTATTCTATGTTTAATTTACACATCGTAAATAGAGTTTTACACTGGAATTGATTGAGTTAGTAATACTTATGCGTGTTATTTTTATAGTACATTGTTCTTTTTCTTATTAACTCTTATTCTATGTTTAATTTGCACAATGTGAACCAATATTTGTGGATGCCACATATTTATATTTCCTTTAGACAGTGGTGAAAATGAAACAAAGCTAATTGTTAGCTTATTCTCCATAAACGCCGACAATGATATAAACAAATTTCCTTCCCGCCGCATGGAAAATGTCTATTAAAATGAATAATTGACAATTTTATTTGTTGGGTTTAGGAATTTTAAAAATCAATAAGATAATAACAAATCCCATAAAGAGAATGTCATGCAACCACGTTAAAGTAGAGTCCACTTTGGACAAATGTCATGTCTCCATTATTTCTCCATGACTCAATCTCTATGAGATGCAGTAACAAGCTTAAAACTCTTCCCCAATGCTATTGCTAGTGGGAGGAGAAAACAAAGCCATCATTGGGGGGCCCAGGGTGTTGTTGGATCTCTCTGGAGTGTTGGTCTAGTATACATATCATAGAGAACATTTCATCATTGACATAAACAACTGATTGAATTTGCATTAACTTTGTCATTGTCAGAGCTCTCATATTCTTAGATTCTCATTTGCCAATTAGATCTATTGCTAGTTGGATCCTTGCTACATCCACATATGAATGCATGTGTCGGTGAAATATACATATCATAGGGCATGTTTCATAATTGACATAAACAACCAAGTCACTCTGAATTACGTTTGTCCTCATCAGAACTTCCCCAATGCTAATAATCAATTAGTATTTGTCCACGAGAACTGATAACTATAGGGTTTATAAGAAACCTCACCATTTTCTTTTGTTTCCATACATGTTTTCGTCCATGAAATAGGAAAGAGAAAATGAAGCTAGGAATTATAATTGACGTGCAGAAGGAACATGAGCATATGTAGAAACATCCAAGAGCATGTATGCAAGGAAGTCTGAAACATTACTTCTTTTTAGGAAATGCAAATGTACTTCCCTCCTATAGAGGCATAAGCACTGGAGGCTACTTTATTTACTGGTGCCTTTGCCCTTATTCCCATCTCTAATGCTTTTACTCGATCAATTGCAGTTCATGCAACTTACTTTGGAAGAGCAGGTCAAATTGTTGGTGGTAAGAAAATAGCTACAAATCTACAGGCTATAGATGATGTTGGAAGTAGGCCAAATTAGAAAGAAAGGTTATTTTGGGAAGAAAGGCACATGAGAGGAAAGCGACAACTAGAAGGAGAAGCAACATGCGTGCATGCATGGAAGACCTAACGACGTTAGGGTTAGGGTTTTTGTAATACATTGTAATGGTTGATGAGCCATAAACGTATATATATATATGCTTTGGGATGCTTTAGGGGGACTGGGAGCTTTTTGAGGAGAGATAGAGAGAATTTTTGGGAAGTGTGTTTTGGAGAAACACTACTATAATCCAATACCTTTTTGTAAGATATGGAGCTGTAGGAGAGTTAGGAGGGTAGATCCTGAGGGTTATATCGCAGGCTGAGGAGCTTGGTGAGATCTAGTCCACCTCATAATAGATCTCGAATCGACTGAGAACGAGTTGAAAAGCGCACAATGCTGTAGTTTTGGAAATACCATAATAGAAGAACTGAGAGCCAAATATTTGTGGATGTAGCCCAGGAGGGGGTGAACCATGGTAAAACCTGTGTTACGTGATTAAATTCTTATGTCTCTTTTATTGTCGATGAATAGATGTTAGAATGATGCATGAATGACCTAAAGAAGGAGAATGTCAGTATATTGTGTTAATAAGTAAATAGATCACTCAATGCGCAAATAACAGATCCCCATTCAGTCTTGGAGTGCAAACACTTGAGTATCGCAATCACCCATTAAGACTATCTCGGGTGAGACTGCGTAGTGCACTCTGTTCGCCACGTTGCATTCTGGTTTACCAGGAGGGCCGATAGTTTTAGAGGCTTTGTTGGAAACCTCATAGACTTGAACCTGGGTCAATCATGTTAAAGGTATAAATCAGAGAAATAAACCAACAAATGGTTCTGTTACCGGTTGGAACAATATAGGATTGAGTAGATGGGATCTGTTGAAGATCTGTTAAAAGAAACATAAGATCTGCGGAAGGCGGGTCAAGAGAATACCGAATCGAACAATAAGAAGGTGAGAAGAATGTGCCGCTAGAAGGGGATGTTGAGACTTTGGAATCCCACAAAACCAGAGATCGAAAGATGGTTGAAGACAAAGGAGCTAGAATTTGCACAGAAAGATAACAAAAACCCTAGAGTAACACCGCGCATATATCTTGAGAAGTATGTGTTTACTGATCTGCATGAACTCTTTTTCTGTGATTTCCCACACTTACTACATGAGTGGATATTGAGATTGAAAGATAACCATGCAACAAATTGAATTCAAAAGTTAGAGTGGACTTCAGTTTAGATCATGGAACTACAACAGGTGAATAACAAATTCACCCGCGTAGTAGGTTTTTAGCTCGACAGTATTGTAGCAGGCTTTATAACAGAATTTGTAGTAGATACCGCGAAGTTGTACATCACAACATAGCAAGAGTTTCTACGTGGATCTCGAGGAAGGTATATTCAATCGTTGTATACTTCTATTAAGATATTTCTCTATAATAAAGGTATAATGACAATGGAATCAGACAACTAAACTTCCCTCCATGCATGGGGGAAGGGGGGAAGCACTGACATAAAAAAAGGAGAGATGGAAGGAGAAAAGGATAAAGGAAAAAAGGAGGAAGCCTTGGACCCAATCATGATGGATGACGACCAGATCAAGGGGATCATGTTGACAGCTGGAAAGACGCGCAGTGAAGTACCCTACCAATACAAGGTGAATACCAATAAGAGAGTCGTAGCCGCGAGGGAAGGCTTGGCAAGTGATGAAGAGGAGATAGAGGATCTCTAGGCTGTGGAGCAGATTGAGGAAATCCTGCGTGCAACATATGAGAGGAAGATGAGAGGTCCAAGAGAGGGAATAGAAGGCATAAATCCTATCCATATTAATGTCAGCATGGAACCCATAAATCCATGTGTGACTAACACACCAAAAAGAACACCACCGTTTAGACAAACAAATTTCAGAAGAAAGAATACAACAGGAAGTACATCTACACAAGGAACGACAACTTGGGGAGCCAGTTCATGAAGCATTAGTCAAGTAGCTACACCGCGGGGAGGTAGTAGTTCAACATTCAGGATGGTAGGACACGATCCCACCATCAGGTTACCGGAATTCAAAGGAGAAGCATCGGAGGACCCGAAGAAGCACCTGTTTATCTGTGAAAAGATCTGGGAAGAGAAACAGATCACAGACGAGGACACTAAACTTGCACAGCTAGCGATTACACTAAGGGATCGTGCACTGGATTGGTATATGAGTTTAGCCACAAACAATTCACCAGGGACAACAAGAGCGATTGTGGATGTAAAGAAGTTGTTGATAAATGAGTTTCAAAAGCCAAGTTCAGAGGACCAATACATAAACGAGATGATAGAAATTAGACAGAAACCAGGAGAATCTATATGGGAGATTGACCAAATATTTAAGTGACTGAAAGGAAAGTTGAAATATCTCATGACAGAGATGCAGCACAAGCACATGTTCGTCAATTCACTATTACCACATTTGAAATATCCACTGCGACAATAGAAGTTTCAGACACAGACAGAGGTTCTAAGGAAGCTCTGCAGCTAGAAGAAAACCAATATCAGAAGACCAATCTAGCCATTGAAGAGTTGAAGGAGGATTTAAAGAACTTAACGTTCCAGATAAACCAGAACAAAAATAAGGACAAACAAGAAGCCAATTGGTGTACCGCATGCAGGATGAAAGGACACCATAAAAACGAATGTCCAACATTCGTACAATATATGGCAGCAAGAATGCCAAATCCGCTACCAACAGGAGGACTATGGTGCGAAATTTGTAAGAAACAGGGCCATAAACCATACCACTGCCCAATGATGCAGAAGTATTAGATAGTCCCAAAGAGTTCATATTGCAACTTTTGTAAGTCAGTAGGCCATGATGGCAAAGACTGTAGAACCATGGAGTTGATGAGAGAGAGGACATCAGATGCATATATGGTGCAGGAAGAAATGATGACCGGGTAATACACACCTCAATTTAACCAGGTACCATATGCATAAAACATTACCCAACAACAGTATAATACTGCGCAACAACCATATAACACAACACAACCCCACTATAATACCACACAGTATAATCAGGTGCCGCAATATAACGCACCGCGAGGGGGTCAATCCGGGTATAGAGGTGGAGGAAGGGCAAGAGGAGGCTTTGGACGAGTAAGAGGTCCAATAGTGTGTCACAATTGTCAATAACTAGGACATTATGCAAGAGAATTTCCACTTCCACTAGCAACTTGTATGTATTGTCGCGCATCGGATCATGACATGGAAGAATGTCCGGCATTATTGAGAAAGATAAAGGAAAAGAGGAATTAGAACAATCATAATGTTCAATGGATTTCAACAGAAGCGAGGGATGAAGGAAGAAACATCAACATAGTTACACGCAGGGGAGCTAAAATAGGAAACGACGCAGTACGACAAGAACCAAAACAACACCAATGGGTAAAGAAGAATGTCGAACCAAGGAAGCAGTTCGACACGCAGAATGAGAAGGAGATATTTAAGCAAGCCAGACAAGAATTTCTAAAGCCTGACATTGTGTCGACTTCAACCATGCAACATAATAGGGAGGTACCAGAGTACGAGATGCATCCATCATTGAATCATACCAAAGAAATGCAGTCGCTGGCACAAGTAAGTACAATCAAAGGATTTTTACAATCATGTATAAAATTATTAAATGATCCATCCTCTGTCAAGAAATTACAAAGTATGTTAGAAAGATGTAGCATAGAGACAAAAGGAAAACTAGAACAGGAAACTGTCGATCAGCTACATACAAGGAGATGAACAAGTAGAGAGTTCATGCTGAATGCCAATATTGGAGATTTCAACATGGGAGATATTATATTGGATCTAGGATCTGAAGTCATTGTATTACCCAAGAAGACATGGAAATGTATGGGAGATCCCACATTAGGATATTCATCTGTTCAACTGAAATTGGAAAATCAACACAAAGTTCTACCAATAGGGAGACTAAAAGGAGTAACAATAGACCTAGATGGAGTGTGCACTAAAGCAGACTTCAAAGTAATAAATATAGTGGAAGACACAACACATTACCCAACGTTGTTCGGTTTGGATTAGGCATTTGATAACCATGCCATAATCAACTTAAAAACATGAAATATGACATTTGAGTAAGGAGAATACAAGGTCATTGCGCCGTTAGACCCATCGGAAGGGGAAAGGTTCCTATAGCCTACTTGCTTGGACTTGGAGGAAATTAATCAGTTGTATAGAACAACTGCGCGAGATGAGGATTACGTGAACCCAACTGCAGATGTGATACTCAGTTGGTGGAGCATCACCTCATGTGCGACAGACTCAGATATGTGTTTAGAAAATTGGCAACATAGGCTACACGAAGTTTCTACAAGAAGATGCGCAAGAATAGGCCGTGCAGTAAGATGGGTAGGTACGAAGATAAGGGAACCACCAAGTTTCCATGGAGTAAACAATCTAGAAGCATTCTTGACACTTTACGAAGACAAAGTGTTAGAAAATCAGAGACTCTGAGCACTCGATATAGCACTTAAGGCCACACCTGCAACATGGTGGGGCCCACACAAAGAAACAATCAAGGATTGGTACCAATGTAATCAATTACTATGCATCAGGTTTGGCGCAGAACAAAGAGGCAACCAACAATAGAAGTATGATGGACATGGGGCACCAACGGAACACTTGGAGAAGTGCAGAGCACTGTGGAAAATGACACCCCCAAAAGAATGGCCTCATCATTTCGTACACACACTAGAGGGAATACCATCAAACTGGTATACAGACCAGGAAATGCGTAGAGGAACTATAGGCTAGCCAGTATTGCAGCAGATCTTTACAATCACTTTGTCATTCGAGCATGAGAACCCCGACATAGATGCAACACTTAAACAAATAAGAGGAGTGGTATTTATTAAGGAACCAGAAGTCAAACTCATAATAGAGGAACAACAACAGGACAAACATACAATGAAAGAACTGTTTTCACACTACCATGTGCAAGAAGAAGTACCAGAGGAAGACGACCAGTGCGATATCCAGATTGAGGAAGTTGAAGGAGAAAGAGAAGTGGAAGTTCCACCTATAGAATCAGAAGTAATTGCTGCGCTGATCAAGGTGAAGAAAGTCAACATTGGGACAATTGAGAATCACAAAATGGCCAACATTGGAGACTACTGGGATGAGAAGACAATCGAAAGCATAACATATTTACTATGGGAGTACAATGACCTATTCCCCACAACATTCACATAAATGAAGGGCATAGCAGGAGAGCTAGGTGAAATGAAGATACCACTCAGAGCTGAGGCAAGATCGATCAAACAACGACCATATAGACTAAACCCAATATATAAGCAAAAAGTCAAAGCTGAGATCGATAGGATGCTACAGGCAGAAATCATAAAACATGTGGAAGAATCTGAATGGATAAGCCCGATGGTTGTCATGAGAAAAAACAAGGTGGGATAAGAATATGCGTCGACTTGAGGAAGTTGAACGATGCATGCCTACATGACCCGTTCCCTACACCCTTCACGGATGAAGTGTTGGAGAACGTAGGAGGACACAAAGTTTACTCATTCACTGATGGATTCTCAGGCTACCACCAAATCAAGATATCACATGAAGACAGATACAAGACCACGTTTGCTACAAAATGGGGATCCTACCAGTACACAGTCACGCTGTTTGAACTGAAGAATGCACCAACAATATTTTCTAGAGTAGTCATAGCTGCATTTAAAGAATTTATCCACCAGTTTCTAGAGGTATACTTGGATGATTGGACAATCTGTAGCCTGTTGAAATACCATGTAGAGGTCTTGCGACTGATGTTAGAAAGATGCAGGCAATGCCATATATCATTAAACATCAAGAAGTGCATCTTCAGAACACCGTTTGAGATACTATTGGGCCATATAGTATGAAAGCAAGGTTTACTAGTAGATCCTGCAAAAATTACAGTAATCGTTAACTTGCCACCACCAAAAACAGTCCATCAATTAAGAGTGACATTGGGAAACACATAATACTACATAAAATTTATAAAAGGGTACACACAGATCACCGTACCAATGGAGAAACTGTTAAGGAAATATACAAAGTTCTAGTGGAATGAGGATTCTCAACACAGTCTGGATACACTGAAAGAAAAGATGGTAACAACGCCAATACTAGTATTTCCATACTGGGAGAAGATATTCCACGTACATGTAGATGCATTAACCATAGCACTTGGAGCTATTCTGGTGCATCCAGGAGCAAGGGATTTGGATCACCCCATAACATTTGCAAACATAAAACTGTCAGACTCCGAGCATAACTACAACACTACAGAGCGAGAAGTTCTGGCAATGGTGCATGCACTTCAAAAGTTCAGGCATTACCTACTTGGAAAAGATTTTAAGATGTTTACAGATCATTAAGTGTTGAAATACCTAGTCAACAAGCCAATGTTAGGGGGGAGAATTTGTCGATGGTTAGTGTTGTTTCAATAATTTGGCTTTGAATTCATAGTGAAGCAGGGAAGCTGAACGCAGGACCAAATCACCTATTAAGGATCATGAACGGAGAGGAACCTACCAACTTAGAGGACAATTTTCCGAATGCATAATTATTTTCCGTCCAGATCGCCGATGAATACTTTGAAGACCTCACCCAGTACTTGAGTACTGGAACTGCACCACAGGCATACAACACCGCGCAAAAGAAAAACCTGGTAGTCCAGGCCGTAGACTATCAACTGATTGAAGGACACTTATACAAAATGGGTGCAGATAGCTTCTTGAGAAGATGTGTTCTAGAACATGAAAGGCCAAGGATCTTAGCAGAATCCTAGAGGGGATAATAGGAGGACACTACGCAGGCAAAGCTACCGCGCAGAAGGTATTGCGCACAGGACTATGGTTTCTGACCATTCACAGAGACTTGAAAGAGTACTACCAGAAATGCGATGTATGTCAGAGGGTTGGTAAACTGAATAGAAGGGATGAGATGCCCCTGCAACCACAGATAACTCTGCAAGTATTCGACAAATGGGCAATAGATTTTGTGGGACCAATTAACCCACCCACTAAGAGGACAGGAGAAAGGTACATTATCACCACGATAGAATACCTGAGAAGATGGGCTGAAGCAACATCAGTCAAATATTGTAGCGTAGAGACATACACACACTTCCTATTTGAACATGTGATCACTAGATTTGGTTGCCCAAGGATTTTGATTAGTGACCAAGGCACTCTCTTCATTAACAATACTATTAAGGCTATGATTGAGGAATTTTAATTCCATCATTAAAAGAGTACAACATATCTTCCACAGGCAAATGGAACAGTAGAAGCCTTTAACAAAATCTTGGAAAATGCATCGATGAAGATCTGTAACGTTAATAGAGACGATTGGGACCTAAAAATACTAGTAGTATTGTGGGCATATAGGACCACATGCAAGAAGTTGATAGGACACACACCATTCAGATTGGTGTATGGACAAGAAGCAATGGTACCATTAGAATTCTTGGTACCCAGTTTGCGCGTAGCAGCAATTACAAACATGATAGAACGAGGCGTAGTAAAGGATAGGCTGAATCAACTAATGAGCATGGAGGAAGATAAGATCCTAGTAGGGTTCCACCAAGAAATCCAGAAAGCAAGGGACAAAGCTTGGCATGGCAGACATATCAAGAGGAAAACTTTCAAGGAAGGAGACTTAGTGTTGATATATGACAGTAAATCCCTTCAACACCTAGGAAAACTCAGAATGCATTGGTTAGGACCATACGAAGTGAAAACTATCACAGATGGGGGAGATGTACAGTTAAAGGAGTTAGGAGGCACTAAACTCAGAGGAATGATCAATGGA
>ML801462.1:220895-232173 GCA_009831015.1 Picea engelmannii | reverse complement strand
AAAAAAAAAAACAAAAAAAACAAAAAAAACAAAAACAAACCAAGATATAGTGTAGAATACCAAAAGGCACCAACGGAGGCACAATGCGTCGAAAGTAGAATGAGAAGGAACGTTCGACAATATGAGCTCGATGGAGACAAGGCCAACAATTACCACAAAGCAAAAACAAGCGGGAAAGGAGGATATGACAAAAGAGGCGCCAATTGACGATGACTATCAGAATTGAATGCCAGAAATGAACTGACGGGACGTCGCATTAATAACGCTAACTAGAGACGACAAGGGAAATCAATGGAAAGTACGAAGGAAACAATGGTTCATTTAAACCATATCTGTGGTAATGTCTCCGAAAAGCTTCACACGACACTGGTACAAAACAATAACGCGGGAGCATAAAGGTTATTGCGAAATCTGGCAAGGCACAGAGTGAGAGAGAATACGATGCATAGAGTGAAGGTTGTAGAGGATACTGAGCTCGGAGAGTGACAATATTTACCACTATGGCACCACCTAAACAGGGAGAACCGAGCCAGACTCCCAGACGATCCCGAATTAGTACTAGAGCACAATCGCAACCACAGGGAAGCGAAAAACAACCATCTCATCCGCCAGAAGTAGTAAATGTGGACGAAATACCATCACCGGATACAACACCGGGAAGCCCCACACCCATTGTGGAAGAAACCCAACAGACAACACCAACGAACATGGAAATTGATATGCCAGAAGAAGGGCAGGGTCGACAGAATGGGGACGCAGGCAGCCAAGTGCAACCCGAAAACCCTATAGAAGCCCTGAGAGTGAATGAGATGGCTCCAAACTAGGAAGAAATGGATGCGTTAGAAGAATCATAGACAACCACATCAGAACAACCACAGGAGGGCGCAGTGGAAGATGTCACTAACCGACCAGAGGAGTATGCCAGAGAGTGAACAATGGAGGCTGGAACCTTGATCTAGCCACCACAACGAAAGGACAAGTAGTCGGTACCTAGGTCACTGCCCAGACAACCCGCCGCAACAATTGTTTTGCCGCTTATTATGGAAGGGGTACATGTACCAACAGGTTTGGTAGGCTATGTAGAGAAATTGAGGTACTCCTACCACGATGTAACATACATAGATAAGTTCCCAGAGTTCGTCAAGAAAGTCTACTTACAAACTCTGGACATAGGACCCTTTGGTGAACAAATCAATCAACCAATCTAGTGGGCAACATAATTGTCTAGAACTAGGATTCTAGGTCTGTTCGACTTTGGGAGAGGCCGGTATGCAAACAACCGTGTCAAGGAGCTGATGACAATCACACATGGCATATATCTATGACTGGAACAACACGTTTTAATAGATGTGGAGCTCATTGCATACATCACAGGGCTGCTATCCCGGGGTATGGATCCCACACAGTTCCTGGAGGATAAAACAAAGGAGAAAGCACTGGCCGAGGATTTGAAGAAGAAATATGACATCAAAAGGGGGTCACACAGAATCATTATAAGACGTATTAGTGACGTCACGACAAGAATGACCACACAAATTATGGCATGCAAGTTGCTTAGGAAATTCCGTAAGGAGGAAGTCTCGACCGAGATTGTTGCATCTGTAGCACAGTGTGCCGAGGGCACCACACTCAGCTGGGCCCCTTATTTGTTGAATCTGTTCCTAGATGACTGCAAGGATGCGTAAGATCTAGGGACCGAATTTCAT
Organism: Picea engelmannii; assembly: GCA_009831015.1. NCBI lineage: Eukaryota > Viridiplantae > Streptophyta > Pinopsida > Pinales > Pinaceae > Picea > Picea engelmannii. Next base: position 230,467 of record ML801462.1, on the reverse strand, counting down.
TATTCATGGCTACTCATCCTGATAGCCTCGATGGGATGGAAGGAGTTGAACTACTCATTTTTTGCCACTAAACCCAAACCCTGCCACAGAGCGTGATACTTATCACTTGGAGTCACTTCAGACACAAAGAATAGGAAAGCGAATGCAACTATATTCGAAGGATATCTTCGCAACCTACATGACACCATCGCCAACACTTGGAGGATAACACCGGAAGCTGTTGCACGGTATCAGGACATAGCCAACTTCAAAGCCACTAGACATGCAATGTGGATCTAGGCGTGAAAGGACCCCGACAAGCAATGGCTACAACTGCGTTACTGCATCACGAAGGGGGACATACAAATGGCCATTAAGGATTGGGAAGACGAATGGAGGATTCCAGTACTCACTCGAGAAATACCCACAGAGATAGAGGAGGAGGAGGAGGTAAGGCAGGGACAAACACATGCTGAAGAGGTAGGGCAGGAGCATACACAACCCGAGGAAGTAAAAATGCCCAAGAAACCAAGGATAGGTCATAACAAGGCACAACAAAAGAAAGGGGGGACATCCAAGACATGAGTCTAGATGGGGAAAAAAAACAACACATAGGTGCCACAGGTACAACATAAACAGGATGAGGCAGCACATGAAACTACATCAAGTGCTACTCCACAAGAGCAAGGCCAAACTAAGTGGTCAGTCACCCAGACGGGGGGTGTGCGCAAGAAGGATAAGGCACATAGAACGCCCCCAGAATACACAATAACTAAGGATTATGTGGACATGGTGGTTCAAATGATCCAGGATCGCATAGTCGAGGATTTCGAGAATGCTTCGCGCCAAAGGGACATAATTGAAGAAGAGATGACATACATGCGACAACTCCTCTGGCAGATCGGGGAAGCGTAGGTAGCCGACAATAATGTAGAAACGGGCCCGTCAACATCATAAATAAGAGGTGAAGCCGAATCAAGCGAGAAAGACTTGATCTAGACGAAAACACAACCAAGCTCAACATTTCACGTCACACCCAGCATGCTGTGCATGGACGAAATTGTGGGGCAGACACCCGTCAAGGATTTGAATCAATTACAGTTGGTATTGACGCAGATACCAACTAATGCCTTGTATAAACTGCAGGTCAACGTTATACATGAGGTACAGTCTCACGCATGCACAGATGCAACAGAATTGCAGCAGGTAAAAGACAAGCAGGATGAAATGGAATTGGTCTTCGAGCAGGCTAAGTTCGAGACCAAGGACAAGAAGGACCACGCGAATAGTCTGGAGCAGAAATTGGTCATAGTCTATGAGAAAATCCCAAAGAATGCGCAGATGACCGAACTGACAACGATAGAGAAGATTGATCAGATTGTGCAGGAAATCGATTAATACCAACATGAGATCTAGCAACTCCGGGAGAAACTCACACCCACCACTCCACCAGAGGTAAGGGAGCAAAGGAAGCATGAGGAAACTACACAGATAAATGAGATAGAGCGACAAGTCCATGCAACGACCGGCTTGTTCGACAAAGAAACACAACTCTGGACGAAGCTGGAAGAGGATCAACAGGTCTAGTAGTGGGAGCAAAAGACAATGTCAATCATAGAGCGTGTCAAAGGAGCGCATGACATAAGAAACTACAGGTAAAACTTATAACTACGCAGACAAAAAAAAGTTGCGTCAGGCTCAAATGGAACCTCTCTAAGAGCGAGCAACAAAGGTTATTACACATGCGAAGGAAGCCAAAACAAATATGGCACAAACCCAGGCAGAGTGTGCAAGAATGGTCAGCGACAACATTGCAGTGCATGCATTGGAAGTACTCAAGGAGAGGATTGCGCAGGCCCAAACACAAGCAATGGAGATCACAGAGAAGTTCTAAGTGATTGCAAGATATATTGACGAAGCACACATGGGTTAGGTGGCTCGGGACGAGCCACATGTCAGTGTTGGGGGCTTGTTGGAAGCATGTCGAATTAGAAAGAAAGACTATTTTGGGAAGAAAGGCATGCGAGAAGAAAGCAACAACTGGAAGGAGAAACAACATGCGCGCATGCATGGAAGACCTAACGACGTTAGGGTTAGGGTTTTTGTAGTACATTGTAATGGCTAATAAACAAGAAACATATATATAAATATGCTTAGGGATGCTTTAGGGGGACTGGGAGGTTTTTGAGGAGAGATATTAAGACTTTTTGGGAAGTGGGTTTTGGAGAAACACTATTGTAATCCGATACCTTTTTGTAAGTTGTTGAGCTGTAGGGGAGTCAGGAGAGTAGATCCTGAGGGTTATATTGCAGGCTGAGGAGCCTGGTGTTATCTAGTCCCCCTCATAATAGATCTTGGCCGTACTAAGAACTAGTTGAAAAGAGCACGACGCTGTAGTTTTGGAACTACCATAATAGAAGAGCTGAGAGCCAAATATTTTTGGACATAGCCCAGGAGGGGGTGAACCATGGTAAAACTTGTGTTATGTGATTAAATGATTCTGTCTCTTTTACTGTCGATGAATAGATGTTAGAATGATGCATGAATGACTTAAAGAATGAGAATGCCAGTATATTGTGTTAAGAAGTAAATAGATCTCTCGGCACACAAATAACAGATCGCCATTCAGTCCTGGACTGCAAATACTTGAGTATCGCAGTCACCCATTAAGACTATCTCGGGTGAGACTGCGTAGTGCACTATGTGCATCGCGTTGCCTTCTGGTTTACCAAGAGGGACGATAGTTGCAGAGGTTTTGTTGGAAACCCCGTAGACTTGAAACTGGGTCAATCATGTTAAAGATATAACTCAAAGAACCAGACCAACAGATGAGGAAGAGAAGATATGGGGTTTCCTTTGTGATTGATTCGTAGGAGGTACGATGGCTAATTTGGTGGAGTCCGTAATTACTATGAAATCTATCGTCTTCTTAGTAATGTTTATGTTTGTTCTATCCATAGATTGAGCTTCAACTGCAGCAGAGCAAATAATGATTATGATGGGGGCTTCGATTGATGTAAGAAATATGAAATCTATCTGGGTTTTTGTATACATAGCAACAATAGTATTTTTGTCTAATATACTGGTATTCTCTAGGCATAGAGGGATGTATACGTTGCCTTCGAGGCCTATTTGATGGCCCCTTGTTGGATCTCTGTTGTCTGTGGGATTTGAATATAAGCATCACACTTATGCTAGACTTTCTAGCAAGTACAAGCCAATCATGCATTTCTGCCTTGGGGATGCAAATGTTATCATGGTTTCTATTCTAGAGCTTTCCATAGAAGTCCTTAAAACCAAGGACATCGAGTGGACATCTAGGCCACCAACACCTGTCAAAAAAAACATTGGGGTTGATTTCCACACCCTTGATTTTTCACCCAATGGGAATCACTGGCACCACTTGCCGAAGATACGCGCCACTCACATATTCTCTCCAACAAGATTAAGGGCACAAGATTATATCCTAAGAGAGGAAGTCCTCCACATTGTGAACCAGATCTTCTCTAAATCCCATACTATGGTCTTGAGAGTCTTAAGACCCTATTCATCGAGTTACTCTCGACTACAACATCTACTTGTAAGCTTCTTGAATATCCTATAACATTGCTTTCATTCTCATTGGTTTTGTATACAACCTAAATAAATTATGCTTTCAAATGACAATGCAATTAAATTTTCACAAATAAGTAGAGAAGTGCATGCCCTCCACGTTGTTCTTGAGGTCGAAAGCAACTAATCTAAACAAAAACAGAGTAATTTTAAGCCTGCTAAAAGCCTTCAAATTAAAATACCATACCAGTAGCAGAGCGTGAGTTGAAAAATTCCTTAAAGTTTCAAGGTTAAAGTAAATATATTGAAATTAACGACTGGTTTCTTTTTCTTCGGACCAAAGAACGACTAATTTGAAAAAAAAACAAAAGAAATTTAATCTTATCTCCTTATTCTTATGAACATGAGATGATAGATTTAGGGAATAAGTACAGTGATCACACCGCTTATGACCAGAATACATCCCCAAAATTGAAAGACGTAGTAAAATAGACCAAGTCGAAATGTCAGAGATTCCATGAAGTTTTCCTGAAACACCCAAGAACCAGATCTCACAGCAGAGAAAAACCTGGACAAAGATCAATTCTGTTGGAAACACCAATCGAAAAGGAGCACGTTTTCTCTCTGGTAAAATGGGTTAAGTATTAAGCCTTTCAAAACATACTTCATAATAAATTTAAGTTGTTGTAGTAAATGAACATTTTTTTTTTAATGTAGATATTAACTATAAAAATAAATGTGAATTTCGACACAGTAACAACCCTCATAACTAAAAAAATGTTCAATAAAAGAAATTTAACTGAAAAGAAGTGAGATAATAAACATGAGCAGTGGAGACACTATCATATGATCACATTCCATAATGACATTTATTTCTATTACACACATGACATTTATTTATTTATTCCATAATGACATTTATTTCTATTCCATAAGGATTTTTCTAGTATTCACATACACTTTTCTCAAATTAATAAATATGGAATCGTTTTCTTTATGACCGGATATATGGCGCCCATAATTGCAGACGATCTACAATACCATCTTCTAAAACTTGTGGGTTAGTATAATCCGTGTCTTGAATCTCTTGTGGTGATGAGCTGTAAAAATTGGGATCCCAACCTTGATTATACCTTGTAATGAGAGTTAAGAGATTAGCATGTTCAAGACTAATGTTAGCCAGCTTTTCTTGTGTGGAAACCAATTGCAATTGCAACACTTCTAGTTTTTTCTGGACATCACTGATTAGTCATGTACAACAATTTACAGGATATCTAACTATTGATCTTGCTTCATACACCGAGCTGCTTACTGCATCACCTCTTTGCTTGGCTGGGAGATCCTGTAATTATCACATGGCCATAAGCCATTGGATTGTGATCAGTTATTTTGATTTCAGTGAATTGAAGTTTTGCATCGTACTAAGTAAAGCAATGAAACACACATGTAGTAGTTTGATGACATGGACATATCTGAATAATCTGTGTACCAACAAGAACTTGTTGAGATCGTTCTGTGGGAAATACGGTGCAAGAAGACATTTATTTGAAAATTTCCTTTTCTATAACTTGCAAGCAACGCAAGCACTCTCTTACTTGGAAACTTGGGTCACCATTTGCAAAATAGTTCCACACAAAATATCTTTTGTTCCCAACTTTCTCTCTCTAAATGCATAAATATTACAAAATATGGTTGCTTGCTTAAAAACAGGTGAGACACCATATCATTGGAGGACTCGAACCATGAATTTCTTTGAGAGAGTGGAGGTGCAACGACGCCATTGGTGCTTCTCCTGCTCATAAACTCGCATCTTGAGTGACAATGGTGCAATGCAGGTGAGAGTGCGTATGTGTTCATTGTTCCAACAACTTCAGAGGATTAAAGAAGCGTGAAGCAATGTGTAATGGATATAATAAGGTCCAAAGGAATACCTCACAGACATCGATTGGAGGGAAGCTCAGAGTTGAAGCTTCTGGTCTCTCTCCATAGACCACCTATAACAGACATTGATTATCCGTCTTGCATTAACAATGCAAGTAGGAGATCATAGCTTGTTGTAATGGAATTCAACAAGCTGAATGAGGACACCACGTTGAATGAGGACTAGGATGGTGATTATTTTCATTGGATAAGGAAGGCGGTGCTATGAATGTAGTGGAGGCAATGGCTAGGTGGCACTGTCAAGGCGGTGCAGACTCAACTATCAAGGCAAGGCGGTGGCTACAGAGTTTTCAGAGCACATGCATAGTTGTCAAAGGCGATGGCTAGGTGGCACTGTTAAGGCGATGAAGATTCGATTGTCAAGGCAAGTTGGTGGATATAGAGTTGTCAGAGTGCATGCAGAGTTGTCATAGGCGATAAAAATCAAATAAAAATATTAATGCACACCGCCACCTCGACAATCACACTACGAAGTTGAAAGCCATTAACATGGTAGAAAAATAAAGTTTTTTTTAATTTATTTAAATCTCAAAAATTTATTAGTGAAATTTCCTAAGTTTAACATTGCAAATAATTTTTTTTTGAAAGTCAAACCTAAAACTAATAGGCAGTCACGCAATGGATGAGTAAAATCATTGTTGTAGTCCCTGGGGGCTTTGGGGGCTTTTGACAGGGACTAATAACAAGTATAATTTGTTTTTTTCTTGGAAAAAAATGTAGCCTACGGGGTTGGTGCAAATAGTTGTTGTTAATGTTGATAGAAATTTGATTTTTTCTATGCTAGGTTTTGGTTTGAATCCCTCTAGGTTAGACACATTAATCTACATTGACAAGTTTACTTGGGATCCATCCACGAATGCAAGGAGACATCCCTTTGATTTCCCTACAAAGTTTTCCTTGAAAAAAATGTAATAAAGTATATTTACATTTTATATTAAGAAAATGTAAAAAACAAAATTTCCATTCTCTCACACACATATATATAATTCTTTTTTCTTAATTTAGATAATTTCAAAGTATTTTTTTATCAAGTAAAGTAAAATGTAGATTGATTATCATATACTTAATGATTAACATATATGTATATATGTAACTTATGTAATACAGAGCCTAAATAAAAAATATATTTCACTTTATTATATTCAACTCATTATAATATTTGTGATAGATATTATTACTTATTTAAATACTCACTTTATAATTTGTAATTGATTATAGAAATCATAGGCGTGTTGTCATTTTCATTAAAAATATTACTAATTATAAAACAATTTGTTACATATCTTCAAATCTAATTCCATTGAAGATCTCTTATCTTATTTTCACATTATTCTAGTAGATAAGAAAAGACACATAGATCTTGTTGACTTTAAGAAGAGTATTCGGTGTTGGATCTATTTTATAGTTCAAAATTTAGGTTTTGTTCAAAATACACATATATATATTTTTTTAGCAGTGTGCTACTTTTTCTCAATCTTAAATGTTAAGAGAGATCACTCTTCCTATCTTTCTTCACATGCATTTGGTTAAGTTCAATCTTATATCTATGCATTTTTTTTCTCATCTTTCTCCACCTCCTTCTCAAGCCAAACTTTAATATACTTACTTCCCTATTTTTAAATCACTTAAATGTTTCCTTTTTCTTTTTCTATAATTTTTCCCCAAGTCCCATTGATCGAGTTTCGTGAATTGTGAGCACTAATACAATTGAGTTGAATTAAAATAAATATAAATACTTCTTATTGTGTAGATATCTCCCACATTTTTACATGTGGGGTTTTATATAGAAATAACTAAGATTAGATCAAACTTGGTGCCATGCTCAATGCACATCCAATGGTTACTTATAAGTGCCAATAAGCTTCTTTTGAATCTACTAGGTGTCAAGTATCCACCACCTATCAAGAAGAGGGGTCTCATTTATATTTATTTTGTGTTTGACCACCTAGATTGAATTAACAACCATGATGACTTAATAACTTATAATGGCTCCCTTACAAGAGCACAACAACCAATTTTTGAGGAATCATATCATATAGGGACTATTGGTTATTCTTTCTCTTCTTCTTGGGCTGAACCAAGTTATGATCTCAACATGTTTCCAACAAAACCTCCAAAAACTATCGGCCCTTCTCGTAAACTAGAAAGCAACGTTGTGCACAGGGTGCACAACGATGTCTCACCCAAGATAGATTTTATGGGTGACTGCAATACTTAGGTGTTTGCAGTCTAGGAATGAGTGGGGATATGTGATTGTATTCTTTCTTCCTTATGCATTATCCTTGTTATTTATTCAAGTACTTCTATGATTTATTCATCTTTAAACCTATGCACGCATGCTGATATTTCTAATTAACCATTCATTCATAAGCTAATAATCAACATAAAGTAAACATTCATTAAAAATCACACATAACACAAGGTTTACCATGGTTCATCCCCTCCTAGGGCTACATCCACAAAGATCTAGATTCTTTGCTCTTTTATTTATTCTGCTGCAAAATCTTGCGTTGCGCACATTACATCTCCAATAATACAATCAAGATGAGGGTAAGAACCCTTTGTGAGGTGGAATAGATCACACCAGGCTCCTTAGCCTGTGACCTAACCCTCAACAAATAGCTTATTCAACTCTTCTACAAGACTTATAACAATTAACAACCCACAAAATAAGAATAATTAACTCTCTTTTCCTCTACTAACCTTGTCATCCCCCCTTCCCCTAGACCTCCTAGGTCCTTATTTATACTAATTTTTGGCTTATAGTTGTTACAATATTTGTCAAAAACCTTATCCCTATCATGGTTAGGCTTGTCTTCCTGCGTTCCATGTTGCTTTTCCTCTTGCATGCTTCTTTTCCTTCTTTTTCTGCATGTTGTTTTCTTGCCACTTGTTACTTGTGCTTCAAGATTAGGTTTTTCTCAAAACAAATATTTCTCCAAAAATAGGCATGTGCCCAAAGTAGGCTTCCTTCTAAAAATAGGCCTGCACCCAATAGACTTCCAACACTGACATGTGGCTTGTCCCGAGCCCCTCAGGTGGTGCGTGCTCTCTGTACAACCCTTGACAAGCTGTGGAACTTTCTTTCTAATTCTTCCCATTTGGATCTCGCTTGCGCAACTTTCTATGTGAGCTCCTTTACCCTCTACGTTGTGATGTGTTCCTTCAGATACTCTATGCTCTCGGCATGGTCCTAAACCATCCTTGTCTCCTCCTCCTCCAGCTCAACAATTATTTGCGCTGCTTGCTCCTGGAGGGGTTCTAACTGGGCTTGCCTTGCTTGCTTGTTATTCTGCGTAGTCTTCAATTATGTCAATAGGGTCTTCATCTCCTGTGTGCTTTTCAATCGTTCTGTAATTCTCATGGCCTTTTGTCGCTGCTTCAGCTCCTACATTGCAGTTCTTATTTTCTCCTCTTGTTGTTCTAGTTGTTGGACCTTTTCGTCTTCTTCCAACATCGTCCATAGTTGCGCGGTCTTGTTAAAAAGTTATGTGACCTTTTTGGTTTCTCTTTCCATAATTTCTATTTACAGGGCTTCCTGCTATTCCCTTTCAGCTGTAACTTCGAGAGGAGTGGTTGGTGTTAAATTTTCCTTGAGTTCCTCGATCTCCTTCTTATAATATTTGAGCATCTGTGAGATGATTTGAATATGTTCTTCAACATTGCTCATGACTGCCTGCGCACTGTCTGAAATTTTTGTGAATGTTACAAACCAAAATACCACACTTAAGTACCTCACTCAAAATCCAATAACAAAATAGAAAGACATGCACACTCTGTTTCAATTATCCTCTTTTTCGAGTAAACAGAATCTAAACCAAACAATTTTACAAATCGTTTCATATCCAATTCGAAAAGTAATGCAATCAAACAAATCTCATGCAAACATCGTGTTTTTCTAAAACAAGAGATACGATCAGATCAAAATAGAATCATTTTAAAATTGTTATAACTGTTGTGACATCAAACGATTCATGTCACAGGTAGATTAGTTCAAACAGGTGCGAGAATCAAATCATACAAAATCATAACCAGATGGATTTGACTTTGATTACAGTCATAATAGAATCAACATAAGTGATAATTGATTATTGTAAAAT
>ML801462.1:176237-220845 GCA_009831015.1 Picea engelmannii | reverse complement strand
GCGAGAATCAAATCATACAAAATCATAACCAGATGGATTTGACTTTGATTACAGTCATAATAGAATCAACATAAGTGATAATTGATTATTGTAAAATGGGCAAATGAACTCGATTGGTTTTGAACGAAATCATTTATTTCAAACGAATCATGACTGAGTTTAACATAGAAACAAATTGTGAATCCGAATATAACCAATCTCATTTTACAAATAAAATTTAAACAGAGTATCCATCGTAAATACGAATCCAACTGATAACAGAGTCAGGCTAACAGTAAACCAATACGAATTAACCAACATGGTTTTATCATAATCGTTATGAATTGAATCTATCCATGATTTGAGTGTGTTTGTACAAAGTTACATTGGAAACGATCTGAATTGAAATCCCGTTCTTTGAAAGTCATATGACACAACAAACCATAACAGTTAACCTTATCAAAATCATTTCTAATCATAGCGTATAACGAAATCGAATCGAAATGTGATTGTGTTCAGAATTGAATATGAGAAACAACTCATGTCTAGAATAAATACAAGCGACTTCAATTGACAACAGAGCCAATTGCCACTCATAAAACTTACAAGCCAAGAGCCATAAAAAGATTATTATAAAGATCATATCGTATATAAAAACAAAAATAAATCATGACCCCTATGCAATTCAATGACTAGGCAAGTCACAAAAATATAAATCTATATGCTCAATGCCTCACAAGTTTAATGAAATCAGGTTATGCAATCAATATAAGGATGTCCAAATAGTCATAGTTCGAAAATCCTTTCAGCCACATAACGATAAACCAAAGGTAAGTGCCATAGAAAATATCAATAAAAGATGACGACAATTCAGATAGTGATCGAAATGTGACCTCGAAAGGAGAAGTTTTCACGCTTATAGTCGTGAAAACTTAATGGAAACAAATTTGCAAGTGTCGCAAGAAATGAAAATATCGTCTGTTTGAAAGATGCGACGACAATTTGAAGTTTGGAAGACATAGGTGTGGATAGCTTATAGGACAATAGAAAAAATTGAATTGGCTGCCAACAATGGCGACACACTGGTAGAAGCAATTATCTCTGTCAAAAAAAATAAATTCAGGTTAGGACAGCAAAGAAGATTTCAACTTAAAAACAATAACCAGAAAATCGTACAAACATCATTATTTACCATCTTTTCCAGCAATGTTTTAAAAGATGAAAACTAATAACAGTCTTAAGATCAGCAAGTCACGATATTAAAGATAAAATCTTCAATACTGTTGGCATGGCCACTGCTGCCAGCAGGCTTCCATAGCCTCGACAGGGTTGCCATTTAACCCACTCTGACATCTGTATCCTGTCAAGAAGTTCTAGATCAGAATACAAGACATTAAAGAGGTTTCTCATTATTTTTTACAGATTTTCATGTACCCGACATTGCTTCGCTGCCAGCGGGCCTGTTCAGTACCCCGACGAAGTTGTCTTGGCGCCATGCATGCATTTACCCGCTGCTAGCAGACCTGTTCAGTATCCTGGCGGGTTTACAAGCACTTCCCACAGCTCTTATTCATAATTTATTTTGTTTTTCTTTTGAAGATATATAGCTGAGCGGGGTGACGCTAAAAATTCTGATATTTTAACATGTTTTTTGACCTCATCATAATTTTTTAGCACTGTCCTTTATTCAGTTCCAGAGATGTTTTATAAAAACAACTTCCTATGACAGGGAGACATCATTTTAGAGTCATTCCTTTTCGGAAAAGGGACAGCGTAAAAAGATAATAGATGATCATGACAAACTTTGCTCAGAGATTGATATCAGTAAACTTCTTTCAAACAACAGAATTTTCCAACACAGATTATCAATTTCAGCAATAGATGTTTGTACAAACTTTCAGAAGTTATTTCAGCAAAGAAATTTTTCTATCGTCTTTGTCTGAATGAATCAGTGCACAGGTATGCGTTTTTTTTCAAAAAAGACAAAAAAAATGATCAATTCAAATCAAAACCAAAACAAAAAGAAAACGAAAAATGCAAACAAAAACGAAATATTTACATAATATACAAGGGGAGTTGTCAAGCAAAGTATCTTTTCAGGGCTTGGCCATTCACTGGATAGGTGTCAAGTTGCCCTTCAAGATTCTGTAATCGAAAGGAACTAGGACCCAACTTTTCAGCAATTAAAAATGGCCCAAGCCATAAGTTTTGAAACTTGGTATGCTCACCCTTTCCTTCGTGTGGTTTGTCCCACTTTAAAATGAGATTGCCTACTTCAAAATTCCTATCAGAAGCATAATTAGAATTGAACCAGCTTTTAATCAATTGTTGATGTTGATCTAATTTACGCTTAGCTTGGGTTCTTACTTCTTCCAACTTCATCAAAGCGTTAAAGCGACTTTCTAAAGGGGGACAATCTTCTTCTTGGATTTTTTGTGACAATTGAAGCAAAGGAAGAAGAATGTGGGGTGGCAGAAGGGCTTCTCTGCCATAAACAAGAAAAAAGGGGGAGTCACCTATAACGGATTTGAGGGTTACCCTATCTGCCCACAGTGCGTTCAACAATGCATTGTGCGAGTTCTTGTGATTTTCAGACACAGTTCTCTTGATAATTTTGATCAAGTTATTGTTTGTTGATTCTGCTAAGCCGTTGCCTTGGGGGTAGTAACTAGCAAAATACTTTAACTTAATTCCTTTTTCCAAAGCGAACTCAGTCATCTCAAGAGAATAAAAGTATGAAGCGTTATCAGATACTAGAAAATCAGGGATACCGAAACGAGTGACAATATTCGAGTTCAGAAAAGCAATCACCTGACTTGTGTTAATAGTTCTTAGCGCGGTGGCTTCGGACCATCGAGTAAAGTAGTCTGTGGCTGTCACAATAAAATTGTGCTGTTGTGAGGATGGAGGGTTAATAGGACCTATGATATCAAGGCCCCATTGCTGGAAAGGAGAATCTACTGAAATGGGTTGCAAGGGAAAGGTTGGTTTTTGTAACCGCCCTGATGCTTTCTGACAAATGATACATTTACGACGCAAGGCATGGGCGTCCCTAAAAAGCATGGGCCAGTAATAACCGACTCTTAAAACCTTATGAGCAGTGGTGTCGCCACCAAAGTGACCACCAGCTTCTCCTGAATGCAACTCAAGCAAGACTCTTTCTGCTTCATCTTTCTCGAGGCAGCGCATCGGTACGCCATCAAAATTTTGACGAAACAATATATCGTTAACTAGATGAAAGGAGGCGGACTTTAGTCTCAATGCTCTTCTTTTGGGGGGGTCAAGGTGATGGGGGGCTGATCCATGTTCAAGACAAAATCTAATATCGTCGTACCAGGGACTTACGAGGTTTTGCGCACAACCAATCAAACTTTGATTGCGTTGTTCTAGGTTTGACGTATCACTATCTTCTTGCTGTCCTGTTTCAAGAACCAACTTACACAATCCTTGGCCTCTCACGATCTGAGCTGGGGTGATTTCCAAGTCATACTCATGCAAGGAGGTGACCCAGTTGGCTCTCTTCTCTCCTAACTCCTTCTGCACTAAGAAGTTCATTACAGCAGGGTAGGGGACAATGATTTTCGTCCTTGACTTCAAAAGATAGGACCGGAAATGCTTAACAGCTTTGAAAACTGCGTAGGCTTGCCGATCAACCGCTGGGTAGTTAAGTTCAGCACCTTTGAAAGTAGAGCTCATAAAGGCGATGGGTACTTCATTATTATCAGAATTCTTCTGAGTTAGGACTGCAACATAGGAACGATCAGAGGCAAAAGTATAGAGTGTAAAATCTTGAGAGAAGTCAGGGCTCATGAGAGATGGAGCGTCTATTATGGCCTTCTTTATAGCATTAGAAGCTTGGTTTTCTGTGGGTCCCCAGTGATATTGAGTGTCTTTCTTAATCAGGTTTTGTAGAGGCCTGACCATTTCAGAGAAACTGGGGACAAATCTTCTCACGAAGTTAATTTGGCCTAGGAAAGACTGCATGGATTTCTTGGATGTAGGTGGGGGAAGTTTAGCGATGACTTAAGTCCTTTCGGGATCAATAATCATCCCATCACTAGACACAATGAATCCTAGTAATTTACTCTGTTCTACTGCAAAGATGGACTTCTTGGGGTTCAAGTAGATGTCGTATTTACGACATCGTAGCAGAACGGCTCATAAGTGAGATAGATGATCGTCTTTGTTCTTAGAATAAACGGCCACATCATCTAAGTAAACTACTACGGAGTGATTTATTAAGCCTCGAAAAGAAATATCCATTGCTCTCTGAAAGGTAGCACCAGCATTAATCAAACCAAAGGGCATTTTGCGATAAGCATAAGTGCCCCATGGGGTACGGAAGGTAGTTTTTAGTTGGTCTGGAGGAGACATTAGGACTTGGTTGTATCCGGAGAAACCATCCAATAAAGATAGCCTCTCGGAACCAGATACCTGTTGCAGGATCTGTTCCATGGGAGGGACAGGATAATTGTCTTTGTCAGACGCTTTGTTGAGATTTTGGAAATCGACACAAAGTCAGATTTCTCGTTTTTCTTCCGCACTGGGACAAGGTTGGACACCCATTGAGTGTGCCTAACAGGAAAAATTATTTTAGCACTTAGGTGTTTATTCAATTCTTTTTGAACGGTCGGTTCTAGTTTAGGGTGCATTTTCCTCAGTTTCTGTTGGAAGGGTAAGGTTTGGGGCTTCATCGGGATGACATGCTATATGATACTAGGATCAAACGTTTTGAGATCATCGTATGTCCATGCAAAGACATCCTCAAATTCTTTAAATAATTTAACAAAAGCAACTTTTTCTTGTCTAGAACATCCCAAGCCTAGATTGATACACTGAGGATTTTCACTAGTTCCTAAATTGACTTTTTCATGAGACAACGATGAACTATTAGTTTTACAATTGACCGTCTTTTTAAACTTATCTTCAAAATCATAAAACTTTTCTAATCTAACTATGGATTTGGGTATGAAATTTACCATGTCCGATAGAACTTCAGGAGATTTTGGATCAGGTATTACCGTAAAGTCGTGCAAATTGTCGTCGTGCGTGCGTTCATCTATCACTGCACCTTGAAAGGTTTCTTCCATGTGCAAAAAGTTAATGATCTGCTGATCATCGTCAAATACTCTCCAGTTTGTGATATTGTCAGGAACAGATGGTCGAAACAATAGCTTGACGGAGAATGCGTTTGGGGATAAGCCTTCTGCAGGAAGAAGTTTAGAGGCAACATTAGCTAGTAGATCTGCTTCAACATTATTTAGTCTAGGAATGGAATTTATATTGAAAGTAGAAAATTTGTTCATTAAACTCCATACCTCAGCCTGGTTACTTTTGAGATGTGGGGAAAGACAGTGTATAGAATCTCTTACCTGTATAACCACTATTTCAGAATCGCCAAATACAACCAGATTTTGAATGTTCATGTCCAAAGATTTTCTGAGACCTTGCAGTAAAGCCTCATATTCTGCGGTATTGTTAGTAGATTCAAATTCTAGTCTACAAGCCATTAATGTCTTGTTACCTTCCGGATCGATAATGATGCAGCCTGCACCAGCTCCTTCTTTAGACTTAGAACCATCGAAATACAAAGACCAAATTTGGTTTCCATCGGGCACATGGGACTGTTGAATAGAAGCTGTTGGTTGCATATATGCTACGATCTCGGACTGCTGTTTTGGATTGTTGATAGGTGAAACCTCAGCCATGAAATTTTTGAAGAAGGTGTCCATCCCTTAGACTTTGGGCGAGTCAACAGAAGGCGTATATGGTTCGTTGGGATCGTTCAAATCTATGACTGTGAACTTAAGGTAATGCTCACAATTCACCTTGATCTTGTTGGGCTTACCGTTTTCTGGAAGCCATAAGTGAGACCAGTCCGTCGCCAAGTAACCATGTAGCTGCTCCGACCAGTCCCTGCTAAAAAATAGACCATACACTTCCGGAATATCCACCACAATTATATCAATAACGTGATGAACCTTTGGGTTAGATGATAATCTGATTAATACATTTTTTAGTTCGCCTATAACTTTGACATTTGTTCGATCAAGTTGTATGATTTTCAAAGAAGATGGTTCTACTTCAGCATTAATCTTTTGGCAGAAAGACCAAGGCATCACATTGGATGACGCCACTGAGTCGACCATACAATTATGCACATTTCTGTTGAAAATCTCGAAAGTTAAAAGAAAAGGAGGTACATTCTTGCGAGTACTTAGAGTAGTAGCTTGTGGTTTCTTACTCGCAATTTCTAATGCTACTTTATTTACATTATTTACATTATTTACAGGGGTTACATGAAGGCTTCCTTTATCTTGAGGATCAAGATTATTTTTAGTGGAAGTCTTCTGCTGAACTTTGCTTTGCACAACCTTGTTACCATTTGAATTACCATTCTTGCCGTTCTCTGAAATATTTTGCAACATCTTCTGTAACAAAAATGGAAACTTCAGCAACTCATAAATGGAAATGTTATCCCTTAAATTTTTAAGATCTTCAACAACATCATAATCTAATTTGGGGCTAACATTACTCTGTTTAACTTCTGCTGATTTAGATGGCTTTGGAGGTGAAGTTGTAGTATTCTCGGTAGAAGGCTTGTTTGCTGTCTTACTCCTAGTGTTATAAGGGTGAACAGTCTCGAAGTTAGCCTGGAAGATGTTGTCCAAGATGTGTCCAAAGATATTTGGAGAAGACTCTTCTTCTTGAACTGTCTCTGGTTCTGCTTCCTCCTAAGGGATCTCAGGAGGCATCAAGTTATCTTGGGCTTCTAGAATTGTTTGAAGAGCACATTGCAAACTTTCTAGATTTAAGCCTTCGGGAGTTGGGTTAGGTCGATTGGTAGGAAAGGGCTTTCGGAAAGGAGGTTTGTAGGGTCCTTTACTCGAAGAAGCTTCTTCAGTTGATCTTTTTAAATCTATAACTTGATTAGACAACTTTTGAACAACTTTGGTTAGGTTTTCCAAATCAGAGTTTTCAGGTTGTGTTTTACTTTGTGAAGGTCTGGGGAGAATTTCAATATTCTTTTTGGAAGAAGAAATAGTCTCAGTTTCGTTGCTAGAAGAGTCCTTAAGACTAAGTATGTCTTTTTCAATCTGGGTAGCCTCCTCGAAGGCTTCTAACAACGTGGCCTTTTTATATCGTTTAACCCAAATAGCTATGCTTTGATGCAAAGCTTTAGTGTAATAAGCTATTACAAGACTCTCAACAGGCATAGAATTTGTGGGGATTCGATTTTTAAGTGTTAGGAAACTTTGATTAAAATCTTTAACTTTTTCTTTTGGGTTCATTTTTAAGCTTGAAAGATCCATGCCTAAGACTTCCGGAGGTTTACCATCTCCAAATTTTTCCAAGAAGCATGACTCGAACTTTTCCCAAGACACGATGGTATGGGGCTGTTGAGAAAAGTACCAAGTGGATGCATTACCCTCAAAAGTATAAGGGAACAACCTACATACAACGTCTTCATGTTCAACATTGCGGAGTCTAATGGCTAACATAAATTTTTTGATATGATCTTCAACTATCTGTTTTGAATCAGGGTCAAACTTGGGAAGCCATTTCTCTGGGTGTTTGGGTAAAGGGTGCTGGGCTCCAGGTACAACTACAACATCCTGGTCCAACCAGGGTCTAGCAGGGTTGTTCTGATTTTCCATTGGGGTAGTGGGTGTGGAAGGTTGAGAAGGTGAGTTGCCTTCGTCAGAAGAAGGAGATGAGGGAGGTGGTGAAGGAGGTATCCCAGATCCTCCTGTAGTAGGATTTAAGTTTGGATATGTAGGATTCACAGTGAGGTTAGTGTCACCTAATTGTTCTCTGATATCAGAGAAGTCTAAAGGTTGACCCCACAGACGGTTTGGTTGCCTAAGACTAGCTAAGGCACTATGTTTTTTGATAAGAGATTGACGAACGATCTCTTGGAAGTCACCACCTGTAGGATTAGGGGTTTCTAGCTCAACTGTGATATGTGGATCGTCGGTTGAAGTAGTTGTTGTTTGAGGGGGAATATTATCGTTTGAATGGATTCTAGTCACTATAGGTGTGCGATTAGGTGGTGGAGGAGTCTTGCGACCGCCTCGTGCCATTAATTAAGTTCAGGCCCTCCTTCTAGCGCCATTTGTTGACGGGCGAAATCGACCGTCCGTCAACTGAGAGAGTGGAACCGGTCTGGGGTTGTCTAAATAACCCAAGCCGTTTGGAATGGACCACCCTGGCGGGTTTAATGAATCCGTTGTCCGTTCTAAGGTTCTAAGAAAACCAAAGAGAAAAACTAATCTAAACAAACTAATCTAACTAAAACAAATAAAACAAACTAAACTAACTAAAACTAATAAAACAATTTAAACTAACAAAAACTAATAAAACAAATTAACTAAAAACAAACTAATACACTAATCTAATTAAAACTAAAACTAAAACTAAATATAAATTAAAACTAAATATAAATAAATTAAACTAAAACTAAATATAAACTACTCTAACTATTCTATATACAAACTACTAATTACTATTACACTAACTCTAATAATTAATTGTCTAATTACTAATTAGATTACAACTTATTCACAAATGTACATTATCTACAACTTGCAGATTTGAATAAAACCTGTAAAACTCATTTGATTTCTGCCCTTAGACAGCGAGAGATATTTTATTGATTTATTGATTTTTATAAATAAGAAGTAAAACTTACTGAAATTAAACAATCTAATATACTAAAACACACACATATATATATATATCTAACTAAACTACTAATAATATACTAAACAAACATATGACTAACTGACCTGGAAACACTCCAAATTTGTCCTGCGTATGATGACTTCGTAGCTGGTCGGAGGAAGGAAACTCGCACCGGTTGATCCAGAAGCTTTTCGTAAACGATAGGCTGCGCTGCTCTTTGAGTTTATTTACAGGACAAACAAGACATAAAAGATCATAACAATTATAAGATTTATAAATCTTTGCCATAAGGGAAACCTGTTATGCAAAAACTTATATTTAATAATTCAACTTATGAAGAAGAGAAATCTGCCATTCACAAACTGAATTAAGCAATTGCTATGTTTTTTACACACTTGGAAGAAATCATATATGGATTATATTTATTAAATTATATCATTTGCAAAAAGATTAAGACAGCTAAAGTAGTCATAAACTAAATGCAAATAGATACACAAGAACATGAACAAAATATTGATATTATGAGAAGCTAAAGCTGTAGCAGAATATCAAATTCTGTCTCAGTCTGTATTAAAATTCCATATCCTTCTTCTCCCACGAATGAAGATGATGTTATTACAAAAATAATGAGTATATATAAGTCTTTCCACAGGGTAAAACCTCCCTGTGGATAATATCAAACTGTTTACATAATCTGGGAAGATATTCCCAAAATCAACTAAACTAGGAAATCAAAATGCAAGTTAAAATATTTCAAATATTCCCTAACTGCTCATCAGATCCAATGAAATTTTGAATTCATCTGCAATAGACCAAAAATAACAAGTTAGAAAGGTATTTTATTAGCAAAACAATAAAAATTTAATCCTACAGACTTAGCTACAGAATCATCTGATTTTGTAGCTAGTCTAAAATAACATACAGGATCAGAATAGAAATTGAATCAAATCTTTTTAATAAAATCAAATTGAATTAACAACCAATAACAAATCATTTTATTTGAAAATGTTATATCATTTGAAATCGAATAGGATCAAAATCCAATAACAAAATAGAAAGACAGACACACTCTGTTTCAATTATCCTCTTTTTCGAGTAAACAGAATCTAAACCAAACAGTTTTACAAATCGTTTCATATCCAATTCGAAAAGTAATGCAATCAAACAAATCTCATGCAAACGTTTTGTTTTTCTAAAACAAGAGATACGATCAGATCAAAATAGAATCATTTTAAAATTGTTATAACTGTCGTGACATCAAACGATTCATGTCACAGGTAGATTAGTTCAAACAGGTGCGAGAATCAAATCATACAAAATCATAACCAGATGGATTTGACTTTGATTACAGTCATAATAGAATCAACATAAGTGATAATTGATTATTGTAAAATGGGCAAATGAACTCGATTGGTTTTGAACGAAATCATTTATTTCAAATGAATCATGACTGAGTTTAACATAGAAACAAATCGTGAATCCGAATATAACCAATCTCATTTTACAAATAAAATTTAAACAGAGTATCCATCGCAAATACGAATCCAACTGATAACAGAGTTGGGCTAACAGTAAACCAATACGAATTAACCGACAGGGTTTTATCATAATCGTTATGAATTGAATCTATCCATGATTTGAGTGCGTTTGTACAGAGTTACATTGGAAACGATCTGAATTGAAATCCCGTTCTTTGAAAGTCATATGACACAACAAACCGTAACAATTAACCTTATCAAAATCATTTCTAATCATAGCGTATAACGAAATCGAATCAAAATGTGATTGTGTTCAGAATTGAATATGAGAAACAACTCCTGTCTAGAATAGATACACGCGACTTCATTTGACAGCAGAGCATCCATTTTAACTCAATCAAACAAATCAAATCCACACCAAGATCAATCAAATCAATGAAAATCCAATCAAAACTAAACTGGGAAAATGAACTTCCATTTAGTCAAAGCAAAGCTATGTATAGAATGCATACAATGTAACATAACCAATCAATGCTGTAAACAGAGCTATTCAAAAACGAATTCGAATTTGTTATATAAACAAGTGATAAAATATACCTGTGTGATGACGAAGGCTGTTCAATTATGCCAACTTAGAATTCACGACAGTTGTAGCTGATTCCACATTTTTAACCAAGATGGAGCCTGTCATCCTTTGTTTCTTATCAGAGGCTTGTAGCTTAGCCTTTTGACTGGTAAACAATGCAACCTGGTTCTCCAAAGAGTGAATTCTGGACTGTAGAATTGGAACATCAAGATAATATCTCTCTAACCACGAGCTGCATTGATCACAGGGTGGCACTGTAGGTTTTGATAGAGCAGGAGAGGGTGTGGATAAATGACCGGGGGCTTCACAAGGCAGCTTAATGCCTGGGTAGTTAGGGTCGTCCTGTAGGCAAGGGGGTAGGTTTGTCACAAAGTCATACGAGGGTTTGACACACAAACCTTGCGAATAGGGGTATTCGCTAGCCAAGAAACACTCCACTTCCGAATCAGAGTCCTCAGGAGGTTTTGGCTTATTTCTTTCCATTCGTGAAATCAAACGGGCATTCTTTTTGTCTCTGGCGTTTACAATGGGTTTCGCCTTAGGATTTTTTCCCATGGGCTTAACAGTCTCAACACCCTCAGTCACAAAGTGGGGTAGGTCGATAGGTGAGTCGGCCAAGGGTTTAGGTAGCAAGATGCTGTAGGGTACTGGGGGTACAGCCTTGTCCTCGCTCACCACAGGTTTGTCAACCTGTGGAGGGTTCGAATCCTCAAAATCATTTCTAGCAAGGAAATTGCTCCAACAATCTCCGCGTAGACCCAAATGACAGACAACAATAAGCTTAACCAGACCATAATGAAAAAGGCTACTATCAACCTGATTTCTTTTGTACTTCTTTGACATTTTAAACAGGCTTCTATGCAGATAGTAGGGCATATTGAGTTGATAACCCATAAAAACCATAAGCAAACGGAGGTGGTGTAAGAAAACAAACCCGTACCGACCTTCACAGGTGATAAACTATTTGATTATCATCAATAAATCATGCCAACGCTGTTTAAGCATGGTCATGGGCAAACCTTTATCACAAGAGGTAACTTTACGCGACTGGAAGAGCAATGTCCAAGGGACCTCCTCCACTTTGTAATTCTTGGACCATCGTTGTCTAGTGGCAGGCAAACCCGTAGCAAGAATGATAAACTGTTCATCAATTTCCAATTGAACATCACTGACCTTGGCTCTACAACCATCAAAGGTCAAAGCAAATTGTCGAGCTACGCAGAGGTTAAAACCCTTGAATTTTTGTATAAACGGAAGCCACCCATTTTCCTCGAGGTCACTACGGGCATTGTCAAACATCAACAGGGCCTGGCTCCCATTGGGTTCAGCTCGGACGACAGGGGCCATGGTGCAAGCACATGGTAAGGGTTTGGTTCGAATTTACCAACGCACAGGAGCAGAGTCATTTGGTCTAACAGTAATGAACGATCAAAGGGGAAGCATTAATGTGCGTATGCGAGGGTGGTGGAGTTAGTCACCGCCATGCATAATAGTTATGGTAAAGTACAACCAACGAATTCCACATCTGTTCAATCAATCATAGCATAGTTCAAAACCATATCGTTTGCCAACCAAAGAATCAAACGGTGAGTGATATGCCAACGCGCCATTAACTATAGTTTTTCAAACCATTGACATTTAACGTGAAACCAACACCGGGTGTTAACCATGCGCCATTGCATAAATGTTTAATCAAAAGTTTTAAACCATTGTGCCAATTGCCACTCATAAAACTTACAAGCCAAGAGCCATAAAAAGATTATTATAAAGATCATATCGTATATAAAAACAAAAATAAATCATGACCCCTATGCAATTCAATGACTAGGCAAGTCACAAAAATATAAATCTATATGCTCAATGCCTCACAAGTTTAATGAAATCAGGTTATGCAATCAATATAAGGATGTCCAAATAGGCATAGTTCGAAAATCCTTTCAGCCACATAACGATAAACCAAAGGTAAGTGCCATAGAAAATATCAATAAAAGATGACGACAATTCAGATAGTTATCAAAATGTGACCTCGAAAGGAGAAGTTTTCACGCTTATAGTCGTGAAAACTTAATGGAAACAAATTTGCAAGTGTTGCAAGAAATGAAAATATCGTCTGTTTGAAAGATGCGACGACAATTTGAAGTTCGGAAGACATAGGTGTGGGCAGCTTATAAGACAATAGAAAAAATTGAATTGGCTGCCAACAGGTCCTGGAATCTCTCTGTGACTATATCAACATCATCCTTGGTGATTGTGTATTCCAGGATTTGTTTGTGGGCCTTGGACTTCTTGCACGACCCACCTGTGTGTATGATTGGCCATTTATGTGGCCCTATCTCTTGCAGATTAGTTGCCAACGAGTTTCCCTGCGCCATTGTGCCCCCCCTTCCTTGTTGCTCCTGCGTGGGGGAATTTCCCTTCTTTCCTATCTGCCCGTCCTTCTTTGGGGAGTTGCCCTTCTTTTGTTGCATTGTCTTTCGACCAGGCTTCGCCTGTTGTATTGGTTTCTTAGTCATGGCACTCCCCCCTGTAGATGTCTTGGATGACCTTACTTCCACTTTTTTCCCTTTGGGCATGTCCTTGGAGATGACTGGGATCTTCTAGTCATCTTGCCAGTATTTCATTTCCCACTCGACTTCCTCTGCGTTGATGCAGAATCAAATTTGTAATCATTCTTTTTCTGGATCCCTGCGCGCTTGGATCCACATATTGTGTTTTGTAGCCTTAAAGTTGGATATCCCCTGGTACTGCGCGACCACCTCAGGATTTATTCTCTATGTGTCGGCTATATTCTCTTGCATGTCACTGAGATACCGAGAAAAAGTGTTGGCATTACCACTTCTCTGCTTGGAATTAGAAGTGATTCCCAATGATGTGTACCATGCTGCACAAAATCATCCCACTCCGTCGCAGAAATATGAGTAGGTAGGATCTTTCCATCCAATTAGCTATATCCGTATAATGAGCTAGGAGTAGTGGAACTTGATTCCCAAGTCCTGCACATACTTGCAGTCGTCTAGGAACAAATTCAATAAGTATGGAGCCCAACTGAGCATGGTGTCGTTTGCGCATTGTGTTGCCGCTCCGACAACACCTACGGGGACCTCCTCCTTGCGACATTTTCAAAGGAGTTTACATGCCATCAATTTTGTTTCCATCCGGGTGGCCGGGTAACTGATTCATTTTATGATAATTTCGCATGAGCCCATTTCTGTCCCATAAGTTTGCTTCATTTCTTCCGCGAGTTCATTTTCCTTGGTTTTATCATCCATGTACCGCGTGGGCTTCTCGCCATTTGATGGCAGTCATGTGATGAACAAAATTAATTTGACATTGATGGAGACTGGTTCGTTGAGCCACAAAAATCCTCCATGGAGGACTGCCAGTAATTGCTTGACGTAGTTATTCACATCTTTCCCCCTTCTAAAGTGGGGAGTCTACAACAAATTAAGAATCCCTTTGTTTACCAAGCTCGCCATCCACTGCTTTGGTTGCAACACTAGATCTCCTAATGACCCTATGCCCAGGATATCCATACACACCTGTTGTGCAAATTCTGGGAATTTGCTGATGTCAGACACGTCATGGTCTGCATAACGTAACCTTTCGACGTAGCCTAGTAAACTTGGTGTGGCCTGCACCCCATTTTGAATGCACGATAAAATGATCAAAGTGTCAGGCTGCTTGCACAGGGACCACGCGATGGGCTGTTTCCCCTTTCTCTGTGCTAGCACGCAAGATGTTCCAGCCTCTGGTTCTCTTTCTTCCCAACCTGAATCTGGTTTCCCCATGATATCTTCAAGCTGCACTTCTTCTTGCTACATAGACCCCACCATAGGTTGTGACCTTGGCCCATCAAATTATGTCCTTTCACTGTCAACGCCATTTGTTTTGTGGGTTGCTTCGGCCTTAGAAGGTTGCTGTAGGTTTCCTGTTGCTAATGGGTCATGACCCCACCCACTATCGTGTGAATTGATGTCCATCCTGACCATTTTCGGGGCATGCCCTTCTTCCTCTACCAATGTGGTTCTCACTGGTTTGAATTGTAGCGAAGGAATTGCGTCGACATCGACGATTCCCTTTGTCTGTGTAAATGCCTGTTTTTCCTCTGTGGTTTCCTATGGTGACTTGTGGCTACTGTGTGTTTTCCGTGTTGTTTGGCTAGTTGCGCCGACCTTTGGAGGTGCCATCGTGGGTAATTCTTCCTTCTCTGGTTGAACTTCAACTGCTATGATTTCTACATTCACCTATTCATCTCCTGTCTTCGTGCTCCCTAGCTTCGCGGGTTTGTAAATTCATAATAGGTCTTGTTTGGCCCGTGTTTTAGTTATATACGAGGTGTCATAAATGCCCTGAATCTTCTCGGAGATGCTTCTTTGATGGGCATAAATGCGTTAAATCTTGTCGAGCACATTTTGTTAAGTTTCATAAATGCTCAATTCGTGCCTTTTTACCTCGATGACATATTTTTGCTTTTCTGACCGTTGGCCCATTTTCCGGTGCGCCATACATTTCTGTTGTGACTTTTCCTCTAGTGCGTTGTGCTTTATTCTTGTTAGCCATATGATGTGTGCGGTCCCTTTTTATTTTTGTCGCTCTGATTCCATTGACTGTTGCGCACGATATTTCCCAGTATTTTGTATTTTATTTCTTTTTCTACTTTTTTTTTTTCTGCCTTTTTCTTATTTTTCTACTTTTGTCTTCCTTTTTATGAGTTTTATTTCCTAACATCTACTATAGTACACTATATACATGACTTTCTTACTGCGCTGTAACTTTTAAGAATTAGTAGGTCGATTGATCCTGTACAGTTTCAGTCGACTACCGTTGATCATTCCTTTTAGTTCTGTTCCTCCCAAGTCTTTTAGCTACACAGATCCCCCATCTGTGATCCCCCATATGTGATCCCCCACTTCATATGGCCCTAGCCAATGAATTCTAAACTTACCAGGGTGTTGCAAAAAATTGTTTTCATAGAGCAGAACTAGGTCTCCCTCCTTAAAACTCTTCTTTTTAATATGTTTATCATGCCAGGTTTTATCCCTTTCTTTCTATACTTCCTAGTGAAATCCTGCCAGAATCCTATCCTCTTCCATTTCCATTAGTTGACTTAACCTCTCCTGTACTACACCTCTTTCTTTCATGTTGGTAATTGCTGCTACGGGTATACTGGGTACCATAAATTCTAATGGCACCACTGCTTATTTCCCATACACCAATATGAATGGTGTTTGTCCTGTCAAATTCTTGCATGTGATCCAATATTCCCATAGTACTACTGGTATTTTCAAGTCCCAATCATCCCTGTTTACATTGCAGATCTTATTCAAAGAATTTTGCAAAATCCTATTGAAAGCTTCTACTATTCCATTTTCCTGAGGATGATATGGTGTACTCTTCTGGTGATAGTGATCTGGATTATTTTTGGCACGAAATGAGATCGAAGATATAATAAAGAAATGCACAGAGATATCGCAGATATTCAATAATATAACATAAATATATCAGATATGCAACCATAACCACAGATATACAGTAATACACGATTTCTATCAATGAAATAAATGTACAGAGACTGTAAAATACAGAGTGAAAGACTCGATAGAATGGTGGCAACTTATCTCTGAGAAGAGATGTGACGGCTACTCGCATTCACAAGAAGATGATTACAATGAGGCTCTGAAGGCCTTTTTACAATAAACAGGAATGCCAAAAGTCCTAGACATCCAAAAGCCTAACCCTAGGAGATGAAGCGCCAAAAGTCATGTGGGCCCCATTTGGGTAAGTTAGTACATCAACTTTCTGGGGTCGTAACTTTTGCATACGATCTCTGTTTTAGGCGTATGATAGCTCATTGGAAAGGTATAATCGAGGAGATTCATTTTGGGGCCTCAATTATGCCTTCATCTATCATTGAAAACCTCTATCTAGAAAAACCTTCATTTGGGCCCTCAAAATGGCCCCGGAAGTTAAAAACTGCTAAAAATAGTAAATTGCCAAATTTGCCAGAAAACTGTTTTGCGCTAGTAAAAAAAGGTGGGTGGCCACCGATATCCAACTAGATCAATCCTCCATACTTAGGAAGAAATGGTATCCATTGCGTTGAGTTCCCGGGGGAGAGGGAAAAGCGTTTGCTGAATCTGCATCTTGGTGAGTTGCTTGCCTTGTTGGAAACATCGCACTGCTACGTTTGTGGAAGTCTGTCACGAACTTGTTGAGGCTGAGGCTATTCAAAAAGTCAAGATACATGAGAGGAAGGTGTGCAAAAGGAATCTTTTCGCTTTGCTGCAACCTTGTCGACCTACTTTTGTTGGGTAGAAGGTGTTTGGGGCGAAGCTGTAGTGGTTGCAGTGTCCTTCTGTTCCCATTTTGAATAGATTGTGAAGCAGCTGAATTTTGCAGTATGAGATACTACCTTGCGAAACTTTTTAGGTGGAACAATAGTCAGAACTGCCTTTGGTATTCTGTAGAGATGACCCCCCAAAAAAACAATGACACTGCGGGGTCGAGACTCATAAACAACGTGGCACTTCCACATATATGGTTTTCCCAAGAGAACATCACAGAAATCTAGTGGGGAAACATCACATAATACCTCATCCTTGAAGGGTTGGATGCCATATGAAAATCGACATTGCTGGTTGACATGAAGATCTCGTCCTTGGCGAAGCTAACCGATGTTGTATGACTGATGGTGTGGTGTTGTTGACAATCCCAATTGTTTGACGACCTCTGCTGAGATGAGGTTGTTTTGGATTTCACTTTCAACAATAAAATGCAGTGGGGTCCCCTTCACCCACATCTGTGAATGAAAAAGGTGCTCCCCCTCTTCAGGATCTGTTGGTTCTTCTAGTTTAATTGTTGTGGTCACGACAATAGCAGTGGGGTCTGCATCAATGATCTATCCTTTACCAGTATTTTCAGAATCAAATTCCAAATCAGGGTTTGGCTCCTTGTCTTTGATCTCGACCACCAATGACTGTTTTGAGTGACATTCATCGGTGTTGTGCCAGGGGATTTTGTGGAAATCACACCAATTTCCAGTGTCCTTCTTTGTCTTCCCGTGACCCTTCTTTTCATGTGGCTTGGACTGGTTTTCAGGAGACTGTTTGTTAGGGACGTGTTTGTCATACTTTGGTTGTTGCGGATTTGCAGAATCAAACTCCCGTTTGTTCTAGTGCTTAAATTTCTGCTCGATTTTAACAACATATCGATAGGAAACACCGAGTGATGAGATGTCTAGAAAATCCATTTCAGTTTGGATGTATCTGTGTAGAGCCCCACAGTACTTTAGAACCAAATGTCATTCAGAGTCTTTGATACCCAGCTTGGTGCGCAAGGTATGGAAGTTTTTGGTGAACTCCGGAACTGCTTGGCCCCTCTCTTGCCGCAGTGTGGTCCATCTCATGTACTGGTCCTCATAGTTACACATAGAGTAATATTGTTCCTTTACCACATCCACAAGAGAATGCCAAGTGGGATCGACCCCATATATTTCAGACTCCTCTGTGGAACTATGCTCCCAATAAGTTTCCCACCAATGTTTGACATGGGGGAAAGCTTTAAGGAGTGCGAAGGTGATCTTTTCTTTGTCAGAAAATTTATGAACAGAGAAATAACCTTCTAGTAGATTTAACCATTTGTCTAGGGTTTTTGCATCTATCTATCCTTCAAATACAGAAATATCAAAATTAACTTGTACCTTGAAAGGCGAGGTGCCTCTAAAGTGGCCGCTTGATGAAGATGCGCCTGTTTCTATCGGTAGGTGTTGAAGGATGTGGGAAAAATTCTCCATCATTTCGTCCCTATGTCGCGTGAGAGCTTTCTCAAGCAACAGACTGATAGGATCGTCTGCTCTGTCATTTTTCTTTTATTCCACCATTGAGGGTTTATTGGGTGTGCAAGAGCGATTGTCCTCAAGAGAGACAAGCTCGAGACCCAACTTTCTATACTCAGACCTCATCGGGGACATGCACTGCAAAAAATGATTAAGAACAACCTACTCTGATACCACTGATCCAGATTATTTTTGGCACGAAATGAGCTCGGAGATATAATAAAGAAATGCACAGAGATATCGCAGATATTCAATAATATAACAGAAATTTATTAGAGATGAAACCATAAACATAGATATACAGTAATACACGATTTCTATTAATGAAATAAATGTACAGAGACTGTAAAATACAGAGTGAAAGACTCGATAGAATGGTGGCATCTTATCTCTGAGAAGAGATGTGACGACTACTCGCATTCGCAAGAAGATGATTACAATGAGGCTCTAAAGGCCTTTTTACAATAAACAGGAATGCCAAAAGTCCTAGACATCCAAAAACCTAACCCTAGGAGATGAAGCGCCAAAAGTCATGTGGGCCCCGTTTGGGTAAGTTAGTACATCAACTTCACGGGGTCGTAACTTTTTCATACGATCTCCGTTTTAGGTGTATGATAGCTCGTTGGAAAGGTATCATTGAGGAGATTCATTTTGGGGCCTCAATTAAGCCTTTGACTATCATTGAGAAACTCTATGTCTAAAAACCTTCATTTGGGCCCTCAAAATGGCCCCGAAAGTTAAAAACTGCTAAAAATAGTAAATTGCCAAATTTGCTTGAAAACTATTTTGAGCCAGTTGAAAAAGGTGGGTGGCCACTGATATACACATGGATCAGATAGAATTCAATCTCCTCAATCATAGCCTTGATGGTATTATTAATAAAATGAGTGCCTTGGTCACTCATCAGAATCCTGGGACATCCAAATCTGGTGATAACTTTCTCAAATAGGAAGCGTGTCGCTGTCTCTACGCTACAGTCATTGACTGGTGTTGTTTTTGCCCATATCATCAAGTATTCATTCATAGTAATGATATATCTAGCTCCTAACCTATTTGTTGGTGGATTAATAGGTCCAACGAAGTCTATTGCCCATTTTGCAAATACATGTAGAGTCACTTGTGGTCTTAAGTGCATCTCATCCCTTTTGTTGGGTTTGTCAACCCTCTGACAGACATCACTTTTCTGGAAATATTCCTTGGCATCTTTATGGACTATTGGCCACCATAGTCCTGCACACAATACCTTCTATGCGGTAGTTTTTCCTACATAGTGTCCTCTAGCTATACCTTCATGAGATTCTACTAAAATTCTGGGCTGTTCATGTTCCAATACACACCTTCTTAAAATGCTACATGTGCCCATCTTGTATAAATTTCTTGTAATGAGTTGATAGTCTGCAACTCTGACTATGAGATTTTTCTTCTGCGTAGTGCTAAAGTCCTATGGAGCAACCGCCGTGCTTCAATATTCAATAATATCAACGAAGTATTCATCAGCTACCTGTACTAAAAATAACTGTGAATCAGGGAAGTTGTCTTCCAAGTTAGTAGGTTCTTCTCCATTAGTTACCCTTGACATGTGATCAGGTCCTGCATTCAAATTCCTTGGTTTGACTATCACTTCGAAATCAAATTCTTGGAATAATAGTAGCCATCTATAGATCCTCCCCCCAACACTATCTCGTTGACTAGATATTTGAGGGAAGAATGGTCTGTGAACATTTGAAAGTGTTTACCCAATAAATAGTGCCTGAATTTATGAAGTGCATATACCATGGCTAGGCCTTCTCTTTTTGTTATGTTGTAATTCTTCTCAGATTCAAACACATTTCTGCTTGCAAAGGATATAGGATGGTCTAAGTCCCCTGCTCCTGGCTGTGCCCGAATTGCTCCAAGTGCTATGGCTGATGCATCTACGTGCACATGAAATGTATTTTCCCAATATGGAAATACTAATATAGGTGTTGTTACCATCTCTTCCTTTAGAGTGTCCAATCATTGCTAACAGTCCTCATTCCACTGAAATCTAGTGTCCTTCTTTAACAATTTTTCCATTGGTGCAGTAATATGCGCATACCCCTTGATAAATTTCTTGTAATAGCCTATATGTCCCAATGTGGCTTATAACTTGCGCACTGAGTTTGGTGGTTGTAAATTCACAATGACTGCAATCTTAGCAGGGTCAACCAGTAAACCTTGTTTACACACTATATGTCCTAACAATATCCCAAAAGGTGTACCAAAAATACATTTCTTCATTTTTAATGATATCTGACATTGCCTGCCTCTTTCCAACATTAGTTTTAACACTTCTACATGGTCCTTTAAAATACTATATACAGTCCAATCATCCAGATATAGTTCTAGAAACTGATGTATGAATTCCTTAAAACAACGATGACTACCCTTGAAAATATAGCTGGTGAATTCTTCAACCCAAATGGCATGGATCTATACTAGTAGGATCCCCATTTTGTAGCAAAAGTAGTCTTATACATGTCCTCTGGAGCTATTTTAATTTGATAGTAACTTGAGAATCCATCTGTGAAGGAATATGCTTCCTGGACTCCCACATTCTCTAAGACCTCATCTATAAAAGGGGTAGGGAAATGGTCGTGTAAAAAAACATCATTGAGTTTCCTCATATCTACACAAATCCTTATCCCCCCTTGTTTCTTTTCTTGGACTACCATGGGACTGATCCATTTAGATTCCTCTACTGGTTCTATAATGTTAGCTTCCAACATTCAGTCAATCTCTGCTTTCACTTTCTACTTATAGACTGGATTCAGTCTGTAAGGTATTTTCCTGACAGGACTAGCCTCAGGTTTGAAGAGTATTTTCATCTCACCTAGCTCTCCTGCTATGCCTTTCATGTCTGTAAAGGTTGTTAGGAACATGTCACTGTATTCGCGTAGTAACTACGTTATTCATTCTACTGTTTGCTCATCCCAATAGTCTCCAATACTTGCCATTTTAGGATTGTCATTCGTCCCAATGTTGACTTTCTTAACTTTGATTGGTGCAGCAAATACTTCTGACTCCAGAGATGAACCTTCCACCTCTCTTTATCCCTCAATTTCTGTAATCTGAATGTTACACGAATCATCTTCATCTGGTGCTTCCTCTTTAACCCGATAGCATGAGAGTAACTCTTTGACCGTCTGTCTATTCTGTTGTTGATATTCTATCATGATTTCAACTTCTGGTTCATCAACAAATATCATTCCCCATATCAACTTCAACGTTGAATCAATGTTGGGGTTCTCATGTTCAAATGATAAGATTACTACAAAATTATGTTGTAACCCTGTCTGTTTTGTAGTGCCTCTGCGCATCACCTGTTCTATATACCAGTTCCTTGGAATTCCTTTGAATGTATGGATAACGTGATGAGGCCATTCCTCTAGTGGTTTCATCCGCCATTGTTTTCTACACTTCTCCAAGTGTTCCACTAGTGTTTCTTGTCCATCATACCTCTACATTTTATTGTACCCCTGTTCTGCGCCAAATCTAATGCGCAATAGTCATTTACATTGATACCAATCTTGAATTGTTTCTTTGTGTGCACCCCACCATCTTGCAGGTGTTTCCTTGAGTGAAATATCTAGGGCTAAGAGCCTTTGATTTCCTGACACTTACTCCTCATAGTTTTTCAAAAACTCTTCTCATTCATTTAGCCAATGAAAACTGGGAGTTTCTATGATCTTTGTACTTACCCATCTTACTGCACGATCTATTCTTGCACACCTCATTGTGGAAGCTTCATGTAATAGTTGTTGCCAATTATCAAAACCTATGTTTGAGTCAGAAGCACATGATGTAATGCTTCTCCAACTGAGTACCACATCTATAGTTGGGTTATGATAATCCTCTTGTCACGCGGTGGTTCTGAATAACTGGTTTATTCCTTCCAGATCCAAACAAGTGGCCTCTACAAACCTTTGTACTCCTGAAGTATCTAATGGTGCAATGAATCTATATTCACTTGATTCAAAAGTCATTTTTCTTGTCTTCAATTTGATTATAGCTTGATTATCGAATGTCCAATCCAATCCAAGTAATGCTGGGTAAGGTGTTGTGCCATCGACACTATCTCTATCACTTCAAAATCTGCCATAGTGCGCACTCCATCCAAATATACTGTCACACCTTTAAGCCTTCCAATAGTTAACACTCTGTGTTGATTTGCTAGTTTCAACTGGATAGGTGAATAGCCTAGGTTGGTTCCCTCATACACTGCCACATCTTCTTAGGTAAGACATTTACTTTAGAGACTAAATCCAGTATAACATCTCCCATGTTGAAATCCCCAATGTTGGCATTCAGTCTGAATTCTCTGCTTGTCTTTCTTCTTGTATGGAGATGATTGATTGTTTTCTGCTCTAACTTCCCTTCTACCTCCATATTACATCTTTCTAGCATATTTTGTAGGACCTTAACAGATGATGGGTCATTCAATATCTTAAAACAGGATTTTAGAAAAGTCTTTATGGTACTTATTTTCTCTAGAGGTTGTTTTTATTGGTATGGTCCATTGAGAATGACATATCGTATATTAGTGGGTCTAAATTTGCTGTGCAACTAATGTAGACTCAACATTCTGCTTGAGACACTCCTATCTAGCATCCTTAAATGTTTCCTTTTCTTTCTATGCATCAAACTTCTTCCGTGGATCAATGTTCTTCTTAACCCATTGGTGTCGAGATGGATCTTGTGTTGCTGCATCAATTCTTGTCTTGGCTCCTCCTCGAGTGACTATATTGATGCTTTTCCCATATGTTAGCACTAGAAGTCACCTTCAGATTGCATAGAAGTTAATCCCAATACCCATCAGATTGTGTAAGTGTAATTGAGTTTTAAGAGGTCAAATGGAGAGGACTCAATGAAAATAACTCTCTAACTAATAAATCTGGACTAGCATGCATAAGCAATTGAGGTCTGGAATCAACTTCAGTCAGTAAGTTGGAGTAAGGGTGAATAGCGGGAAGACTTTGGTGAGGAGAGTGTAGAGGTCTGATGTGGACATCGGGTCTTCCAACAGCCTAAGGAGGAAAAACTTAAACGCAAGATCCTCTTGAATTCAAATCTCAAGGAAACTGAAAGAAATTATAACAACACTATAATCAAACATTCATCATAATACAATTACAACAATTCATGTGAATCAATCATTCATGAACTCTCTCAATATCAGAGGAAAATAAGATGGAGCAAGAACGATGACTTATATTAACCAAGATGTCTCAAAAAACAAATACATAACCAAAGAACCAATGTTCTTCATAAAAATATTACAATAGCAGGGAGCCTAGCTCAACCATCCGACCTTAAAAAAATATCAAAACTGCCTATATATACTAAAATTCTGCAACCACCAGGAATGTGATTAGATCACTGCCTTCAAATCCTTCAGTCAATGCCTACTTTGTTAGGTTGTGTAGACCTCATTATGTCAGACATGAGCCAGGCATAGTTATGTGCTTTACAGGAAAAATTGCCCATAAGGAAGCTTTAGATCGTAAGTGCCCCTTCATGGCTGCTCTCTGCAACGTTTTCCATTTATGGGATGAGGCGAGGTCTCAACTGTTGCCCATAATCTTCAATAATTGTCTTCATTAGGATTAGGACTGGGCCTAACACCCATAACTGTTCTCAAACGGTGCCAATGACTTCTGCGAGTCCATCTTGACACCTTAAGGCCATGAATGGTCTTTGTCTGTGACCAATGCGAGCTTTGTAGGTGGCAATCTGATAGCGTATGTGTAGGGGTGATGTGGAGCGAGGTGCTTGGCGAAAAATCGCATGGCCCAATGAGTGAGCAATGGCCATGTGGAAGGAAGCGATTGGGGGAGCGGAGGCTAGGACGAGGTTGCAGTGGCAAGAAAAAGGCAGAGGTGGCAGAGGAATGAGGGAGGTGTGATAGGCGAGAAAGAAGTGACATGTAAGGGAGAGTGGAATGTGAGTGGGACAGGTGTCGGGAGGGTGCTTGAGCTTCTTAGGCCTCCAATATTTTCGTTTTATCTGTGGAAATCATGGGCATAATGCCACATGATTTACCCCATAATGCTCTTGAGGGTAAACCTCAATTTCTGTCTGGTTCTTAAGAAACAATCTGCAGCTCCTTGTGTTAACATATAGGCTCCATGGGGGATAGAGAGCTCCCTGTGAGGCTCTAAGTACTCCTTTTGCAGTTTCAGTGCCTTAGTATTGGGTTGTCCAGTCACTTATAAAAACCAAAAACAAAAGAAAAATGATATTTACAATGACATGAGAAGCCACTCATGGCTCAAGTAAAAACCTTCTTCAGAAAATGCCCATTTACAGGGCTACCAAAAACTTCAACATCCTCCAAATCCTGCAACTTGTAAGTGTTATTTGAAAAACCGTCAGAAATTCTGAAGGGGTCAATCCATAAGGCCTCAAATTTACCGTGCTTGCCTTTATCTTGCTTAGGTGCATCCCACTTGAGTACTAGATCTCCCAGCTGGAAATCCTCTTTGTTCATCTTCTTGTCAAAGGCTCGCTTGATGTTCTGTTGATGATCATATGCTTTGTCCAGTAGTTTCTCCCTCATCTGCTGCACTTCTACCAGCTAATGTATTCTCCTAATCATATCATTTGGTTCTCCCCGGTAGTCTTGGAAGAATTTCGCCACAGGTAAGGCAAGCTGAGGAGGAAAAATGGCTTCAACTCCATATACAAGATGGAAATGAGAGATACCAAGAGATCTCTTTGTTTTCACTTTGTCAGCCCATAAAGAAAATTTAAGCTTCGAATCCCATGCCTTCTTGTTGTCTTGTAACAATCTTTTGATGATTTTAATAAGGCTCTTGTTAGAGGACTCTTCCAGTCCATTCCCTTGGGGATAGTAAGGAGTAGAGTGAATCAATGTGATTCCAAACCGTTCACAAAACTTAATCAATGGTTCGGCTTTGAAAGATGCAACATTATCAGTGAAAATTCTGTTTGGACAGCAAAATCTTGCCATAATATCTTCAAGAAACCCAATGATTACCTTGTGAGAAGCATTTCTTGTGGGGATGGCCTCTATCCACTTAGTAAAGTAATCTATGGCAGTCAATATCCATCTATGCTGACCACTTGAAGCAGGGTGAATTTCACCAATAAAATCTAGGCCCCACTGTTGAAAGGGTCCAAAAGCTACCACATGCTTCAGTGGCAAAGACTTGAGATGCTGCTTTCCAGAGAATTTCTGACACTTAACGCAGGCCCTAATCTTAGCACAAACATAAGTGAAGAGACTAGGCCAAAAATAACTAGCCCCGAGAATCTTATAGGCTGTGGTTCTCCAGAAGTGATGCCCCCCACACAAACTGTCATGAAAATCATACATAATCTTTTGGGCTTCCCGTGGGTCTAGACATCTCAAAAGCACTCCTAAAGGTTTTTTCCAATATAAAACTTGATCAATCAAACAATATTTAATTGATTTGAGCTTCAAAACTCTTACCTTGCTCCTTCCCATGCCATCAGGAGGTTGTAACTTTTGTAGGAAAAATATAATGTCTTTGTACCAAGTGCATCCTGCAATGGGTGTGTGACTTTAGGATCTTCATCAGAGAACTCAACTTGTTGATTATCTGAAAAACTGTTGGTGAAATTTACCCCCAAGGCTTTATAATTATATTCAACCAACAACCTAGCTAAACCTTGACCTTTAACCAATTTAGTAGGCTTTATTTCAAGATCAAATTCAAGGATTTTGACAATCCACTTGCTCCTTCTTCCGTCTATGTCAGGCCGAATGAGGATCTCCTTCACAGAGGCTGAAGGGACATATGCAATGAATTTTGAATGTAGTACATAAACTCTGAAAGATTTGAGAGATTTAACCAAAGCATAGGCCTGCTTTTCCATGATGTCGTACTTTATTTCAACATCTCTCAGTGCCCTACTGAAAAAGGAAATGGGCTGCTCTAACCCTTAGGCATTTTCTGCAATAAAACAACTGCTAGTGTGTCAAATGAAGCAAAAGAGAAAATCATAAACTCCTTGGAGTAGTTAGGACCGATGAGCACATGTGATTCAGTCAAGGCCTTCTTTATTTGTTCAAAAGAGTTACGATATTCATAAGTCCATTTGATTTCATTTCCTTTCCTCAACATGGCTGTGATAAACTTCACCAACTCAACAAAATTTGAAACAAACCTTCTCAAAAAATTAATTTTGCCCCAAGAAAGACTGAATTTCTTTCTTGGATCTAGGGAGTGACAAAGTTTGGATAGCCTCTACCCTACTTGGATCAATCCTTACCCCTCATCTGACACAATGTGCCCCAACAATTTGCCCTCTTTCATGGCAAATAATGACGTTTTTGGATTTAAAGAGAGACCAAACTTTCTGCATTTCAAAAAGACCCATTTCAAATGGTCATGGTGTTCTTTATCAGATTGTGAGAAGACTGTTATGTCATCCAAATAGATGACCACAAACTTGTCTTTTTTCCCAATAAATGCTATGTCCATGGCTCGCTAAAAATTTTCCCCTGCGTTCATCAGACCAAAGGGCATCTTAGTGTACATGAATGTTCCCCAAGGGGTAGTGAAGGTTGTCTTCTCTTTGTCTCCAGGCAAGACAAAGATCTGATTGTAGCCATAAAAGAAATCAATCATGGACATCCTATATGCACATGTTACCCTCTGTAATA
The DNA here is from genome assembly GCA_009831015.1 of Picea engelmannii. Taxonomy (NCBI): domain Eukaryota; kingdom Viridiplantae; phylum Streptophyta; class Pinopsida; order Pinales; family Pinaceae; genus Picea; species Picea engelmannii. The sequence continues at coordinate 193,612 of ML801462.1, read as the reverse complement.
TGTGCTCCATCTTTGGCAAGGGGTAATTGTCGTTCTTAGAGCTTCTATTCAGGGTCCTGAAATCGACACAAAGTCTGATTTCTCCATTCTTCTTTCTCACTGGGACCAAGTTGGCCACCCATTCAAAATACCTCAGAGGGATGATAATCTAGGCATCCAAAAGATTTTTCACCTCTTTCTCAATAATAGGAAACAACATAGGATTTATTTGTCTCAATTTCTACCTAAATGGTTTGGCCTCTTCCTTCAATGGTATCTTATGTTCAATGACACTTATGTCATATGTTCTGAGATCTTCATATGTCCAGGCAAACACATCAGCAAATTCTTTTAACAACTTTGCATATTCATCCCTTTGTTCCCTTGACAAGCTGCTTGACAACTTGACAAATTTTGGATCCTTCTCTGTGCCAATATTGCACTCAATTATATCAACATCATCAATTGAGCCTTTAAATTTTACTACCAATCATTACCATAAAACAATCTTTCCAAAGGAACTAGTCCCTTTGGAATGTGGTTGGTAGGCAGCTGAACAATATGGTGATTAGCAATTTTATTTAAAAATACATCAGCACGAGGGTTACTTTCAGAATCATGATCTTGATCAATATGTAATGCAGAGAACTCATCAATGAACTCAAGAATTTTTTTGATCTCAAGATCATCCTCAAACACCTTCCAATGCTTGACATTGTCAGGTATATAGGGTCTATATTTCACCTCTACATCATACTTGAGTTTAGGTGGCAGTGGGACTCATAGATGGCTTGCTGAAACAACCAAAAAATCAACCATCGTATTCTCATCTCTTGGAATAAATGAAATGTTGAAAGCCAAGAAGAAACTGTCAACTAGGTCCCACACTTCATTTCTGTAAGCTTTGAGCCTAGGATTCTTAGCTTGATAAATATTTTTGATCTGATGAACAATTAGCCCTGCATCTCCAAATACTGATAGCTCTTCTATCCCCATGTCCTTTGCAACCCTTAAATCTAAAACAAGAGCTTCATACTCTGCCACATTGTTGGTAGCTTCAAATTCTAATTTGTAGGACAAGGGTATGGTCTCTCAACACAGTGAAACAAATACTACTACAACACCAACACCTTCCTTAAAAGAGGCTCCATCAAATAACATCTTCCAAACAGGGGTAGTTGGAGGAGGGATTTCACAAAAAGTAATGGACTATTTTCTGAATTCAAGAGGAGGTTCAGGAGTATCAGTCAACTGCAATATGTTGGATCCCAAATCAGTGTCAAAAGAAAAAGTAGGATGGTTGGTGGGGTTTTCTTCATCACTGCTGATGCACGCGAGTTGCGCTTCCCTGTAGATTTTCCTTTGTTCACCCCCGAATACAGGAATGGTGGCGTATGAAAGGTCCATCTGCAGGGTTCCCCCCAATATCTTTATCCAAGATCTAGATAGGAGCATCCAAAACTTAGGGGGGAAATCAACCACTACGATATCCATGACCACATTCTTCATTGGAAATTGGAATAGAGAAACGACCAGGTCTTTGATAACCCCAAGGCACTTCACCTTCATGGAGTTGAAATAATACAGGTCGTGGTAGGTTTTTGTCACCTCCAACTCGAGCTCTTCCATGACAATCTTAGGCATAAGATTGTGAGATGCCCCTGAATCCATTAAGCAGTTATGCAACACCTTATCACAAATGTTCAATGAAGTGTACAAGGGAGGGGAGGAGTCATCTTTATCCTCCACCAAAGGCCCTAATATGAAAACTGGCCTTTCATCTTGGAGGTTAATTGAGTCTGTGGAATGAGACGAAGGTTTGGGTTGCAACATTTTGGAGAGGCACCTTTTGAAGTCTTCATGCTTAACCAACTTTGAGATGGGTACAGGGTTCTAATCTTTTGTATTTCATCTCAAAGTTGAAAGAGGAGGGGGCCTTTAGAATTTCTCTCACTTCTGGAACAATACTTTTGACCACTGGTGGGGGGGTCTATGCCTTCTTTTCCTTGCTTCGGTCTGCAATATATTTAGCAGGTTTTTCTGCTCTGGTAGGTCGATCAGGGATGTCGGATTTCCCTTCTTTCTATTTGGACCTCAGATTATATCTGTTTGGAGTGTGGTTGGCCTCTTCCCCTTTACTCGACTCATTCAGTTGATTACTCATGAGGGACTCTTTGTATGCAGACTAAGTTAAATGAGGGGATGAAGAGGTATCTCCAAGGCAATGGATCTCAGGATCAATATCTTCTTCCTCTTCATCTTCATCAGTAACCAGGTTATGTTGGAGAGGAGTTTGGATTTTTTGATCATCTTTGTCCCTGCTTCTCTAATCTCTTTGGATGGTCTGAGGGGCATTAGTAGGTCTCCTAAAGTTACCTATGTTATCAACATTTTGTGTATTTCTATAGGTCTATCTTGCTTCAAGTTTTACCTTATCCATCTCAGTGGAAAACAACTTTCCTAATTTGGTAAGCTCATCAACTTGAGGGTGGGTAGCAGAGGAACTAGAGGTTGAAGTTTCAAACCTCACCTTTCTTCTGTCTCTATCAACCTTACTCCTAAGCTTGTCAGTCGCCAATATATTGGATTCTACTTCAAGGGCTGCATCTTGCATATGAACTAAGGAGGTAGCTCTTCTTTCTCTCAACAAGAGGCAAAAATAAGGGCCAAAAGCACTAGCATAAGTCATCTTGGTGGAGGTTTCTGTAGGTTTAATTTCAGTGGGAATATTTTTATACATCTTATTAAATCTTTTCGAGAAGTCCGAAACAGATTCCCCTTCTTCTCTCTTAAGTGCCCCGAATTCTATAATATAATAAAGGAGATCTTTTTTATTCCCCCAATTTCTTAAGAATGAATCATCCAAACCAACAATCTCGTCAATAGATCTAGGAGGAAAGTCCTTAAACCAATCCCTAGCATCACCATCAAGGCTCTATACAAAAACTCTCATCCACACATCTTCATTTTTGATGGCCTAAATCTCTGCAAATATATAAAAGGATGCAATGTGCTCTTCTGCAGTCACATCTCCCTCCCATGTGAACTGGGGCATGTACTTAAGGTAGTCCATGGCTGGAAGATCATTCATGGGCTGAGGTCAAACCAGAGGGGCGTATCTAGTAGCCAATATCTCAGCCATCCTGTTCCTAGGAGGATTAGCACTTGCCATTTGGACGTGAACTAGAGGAGAACCATGAGGAGATGGAGTTCAGACAAGCGAGACTGGGGCTGTTCTTCTAGGAGAAAAAGGAAAAGGCTGAGTGTTAGGAGATAAATATGAGGGGCTAGAGGTAAGAGAGGCTTCCCCTTCTGTAACTGCAACAAATCTAATAGGAGGAGGAGTAGGAAAGTCTTCTAAGGTCAAAGCTCTCTCCTTCCACTTCACAACTTCGGGGAAGAAAGGGGTGTCAAAGCTCTCTCCTTACAAACTAAGAATAGGAGGGGAGAAATCGGCAGGAAAACTCCCAAAACTTAAATTTCTTGAAACTCCAACAATTTGTATAATAGGAGAATTAGAAATAGTTACTGGAGTTTGTAAAGAGGGATTATGAAAATTATCAGAAAAACTTGGTACAACAGTAGAGGTACATTTTTGAGCGATCTTTCCCTTTCTGATAATTTCCTCTGGGTTAGCTTCAGACATTGCTAGAGGCAGCAGTGAAGTGGACCTCGTATGTCTGCCTTTAGGAGCCATAATTGAAACAGTGGAGTTTCCAGGTGCAAGTTGCAATCTTCAATTGTACTGATATCCGATGCACCTTCAAAATCATAGTTTCTTTGTCGTTCTATCCAAGGGAAATGTCTTCAATTCGTTCCCCAACAACGACACCATAAATGTTAGCACTAGAAGTCACCTTCAGATTACATAGAAGGTAAGCCCAATACCCATCAGTTTGTGTAAGTGTAATTGAGTTTTAACAGGTCAAATGGAGAGGACTCAATGAAAATAACGTTCTAACTCAGAAATCTGGACTAGAATGCATAAGCAATTGAGGTCTGGAATCAACTTCAATCAATAATTTGGAGTAAGGGTGAATATAGGGAAGACTTTGGTGAGGAGAGTGTAGAGGTCTGCTATGGACATCAGGTCTTCCAACAGCTTAAGGAGGAAAAATTAAATGAAATATCCTCTTGAATTTAAATCTCAAGGAAACTGAAAGAAATGATAACAACACTATAATCAATCATTCATCATAATACAGTTACAAAAATTCATGGGAATCAGTCATTCATGAAATCTCTCAGTATCAGAGGCAAATAAGATGGAGCAATAAAGCTGACTTAGATTAACCAAGATGTCTCAAAAAACAAAGACATAACCAAAGAACTAGTGTTCTTCATAAAAATATTACAATAGCAGGGAGCCTAGCTCAACCATCCGAGCTTAAGAAAAGATCAAAACTGCCTATATATACTAAAATGATGTAACCACCAGGAATGTGATCAGATCACTGCCTTCAAAGCCTTTAGTTAGCACCCATTCTGTCAGGTTGTGCATACCTCATTATGTCAAATGCAAGCCATGCATAGTTATGTGCTTTACGGGAAAAATTGCCCATAAGGAAGCTTCAGATCGAAAGTGCGCCTTCAAGGATTCTCTTTGCAATGTTTTCCATTTATGGGATGAGGTGAGGTATCAACTACTTCCCACAATGTTCAATAACTACCTTCATTAGGATTAGGACTGGGCCTGACACCCATAATTTTTCTCAGACGATGCCAATGACTTCTAAGAGTCCATCCTGATGCCTCGAGGCCATGAATGGTCTTTGTCTGTGACCAATGTGAGCTTTGCAGGTGGCAATCTGATAACGTATGTGCAGGGGTGATGTGGAGTGAGGTGCTTGGTGAAAACTCGCATGGCCCAACGAGTGAGCAACGACCATGTGGAAGGAAGCGATTGGGAGAGAGGAGGTTGTGACGAGGTTGCGGTGCCAAGGGAAAGGCATAGATGGCAGAGGAACGAGGGAGATGTGATAGGTGAGGAGGAAGTGACGTGTAAGGGAGAGTGGAATGTGAGTGGGACATATGTCGGGAGGGTGCTTGAGCTTCTTAGGCCTCCAATATTTTCATTTTCCCTGTGGAAATCATGGGCAGAATGCCACATGATTTACACCATAATGCTCTTGAGGGTAAACCTCAATTTCTGTTTGATTCTTAAGAAACAATCTGCATCTCCTTGTGTTAACACCATCATCCCTAGCTTCTGCAGAGATCCATTGTACATTTTGGTTGTTCTGGTTCTTTTTTCCTTGATCTTTCCCAAGAGTGTTGTGCAGTCTTCTGTGTCATGGTCTGCCACGCAACAATACATACATGTTGCTGGTGGGAGTGGAAAATCCCTTACATAATGTCCTGGTTGTTGGCAGTTGTGGCACACTACTGGTCCTCTGGCTCATCCATATCCTCCTCTGCCTCATCCTCCACCTCGATCTCCACATGGTGTGTTGTACTGAGGTACCTGTTTATACTGCGCGTGTTAACTGTGCTTGCACATTATTATATTGTGGCTACACATTGTTGTATGGTGGTGGTACCTGGATGAACTGAGTTGAAAATTGTCCTGTCATAATTTCTGCTTGCACCCTATAATTATCTGAAGTTCAATCTCTCTTCAGTTCCATCGTTTTACAATCCTTATCATCATGACCCATTGATTTGCAAAAATTGCAATATGAACTTTTTGGTACTTTCTTGTACTTCTACATCATTAGGAAATGATATGGATCATGCCCATGCATTTTAAAAATCTCGCACCATGGTCCTCCTATTGGAAATGGGTTTGGCACCCCTGTCTCCATATACTGTGCAAAAGTTGGACATCCTTTCTTATGGTGTCCTTCTTTCCTACATAGGGTACACCAAACAACTTCTCTTTTCTCTTTGCCCTTATGTTGGTTAAGTTGAAATGTTAGATTATTCAAATCCTCCTTTAGCTCCTCCATTGATGGATCTATCTGCTGATACTGGTTCTCTTCCAGTTGTAAGGCTAACTACAAAGCCTCTACCTGAGTTTGGAACTTTTGATGTCTTAATGGGTATTTCAAGTGCGGTAACAATGAATTCACAAATAAATTCCTATGTTGCATGTCAATAATTGCATATTTCAACTTACCTTTCAACCATTTGAACCTATGATCAATATCCCAAACATACTCACCCGGTTTCTGCCTGATTTCAATCATTTCATTCATGTACTGGTCTTCTGAGTTGGGCTTCTAAAATTTTTTTACCGACAATTTTTTCACGTCTATAATAGTCTTTGGTATTCCCCGTGGACAATTTACATCTAGGCTCATATACTAGTCCAGTGCGTGGTCTCTTAGTGTGATGGATAACTGTGCAAGTTTTGTATCCTCATATTTGATCTTCTTTGCTTCCCAGATCTTCTCACAGATGAATAAGTGCTTTTTAGGGTCCTCTGATGCCTCTCCCTGAAATTTTGGTAATCTGATCGTGGGATCATGTCCTGCCAGTTTGAACTGTGTTGAACTACCACCTTTGCGTGGTGTAGATAATTGACTATTACTTCATGAACTGTCTCCCCGAGTTGATTATCCTTGATTGTATGTCTATCTTTTTATCTTTCTTCCACTAAAATTCAATTGTCTAAATGCTGGTGTTATTTCTGGTGTATTAGTCGCACATGGGTTTGTAGGTTCCACATTGACAGTGATCTGGATTGGAGTTCTGCCTTTTGTCCCTGACCTTGGACCTCCTATTTTCCTTTCATATGTTGCGTGCATGATTTCCTCAATCTGCTCCACAGCCTGGATATCCTCTACATATTCTTCACCACTTGCCAATCCCTCTCTATCAGCTATGGCTCTCTTCTAGTTATTCATTTTATATTGGTAGGGTATTCCATTGCACGTCTTTTGAGATTTTTCCATTATCTACTTTATCTGGTATTCTTCCATCATTATTGGGTCCATGCCCTCCTTCTTTCCTTTATTCATCTCCTTTTCCATATCTCAACCTCATGTTAGTGCTTCCCCCCTTCCCCCATGCATGTAGGGAGGTTTTGTTGTCCGATTCCATGGTAATCACACCATTGCCATACAATAAAATATTGATTGAAGTATACAATGATCTAATGTACCTACCTCTAGGTCCCTTTATAAAATCTTACTCTGCTGCGGAGTAGGACTTTGTGGTATCTACTGCAAATTCCGTGACAAACGCTGCAACAATACTATCTAACTAGAAATCTACCACGCGTGTAAATTTGTTATTAACTTGCTGTAACTGTGCAATTTCCACAGGATTCCACTCCAACTGTATGATTCGATTTTTTGGGTGGTTTTTCTTAAGCCTCAATAACCACTCCAGCAACAAATGCGGGAAATAAGAGAAAAATACCTCACACAGGTCGCTAAACACGTATTTGTTGAGATATTTGTGCAGTGTTAACTTAGGGTTTATGTTTTCCTTCTGCACAATCTCAAGTTCCTTTGTTTTCAACACTCCCTTCTATAATTTCATTCTTCGCGTGTTTCTTTCACGGATCCATCCACTCAATAATGTGCAGTTCCAACCGACAACATAACCATTTGTTGGTTATTCTTTCTCTTCTTCTTGGGCCGACCCAGGTTTAGATCTCAACATGTTTCCAACAAAACCCCCCAAAACTATTGACCCTCCTAGTAAACCAGAAGGCAACATTGCGCAAAGGGTGCGCAACACAATCTCACTCGAGATAGCTTTTATGGGTGACTGCAATACTTAGGTGTTTGCAGTCTAGGAATGAGTGGGGATCTATTATTGTATTCGTTCTTCCTTATGCATAATCCTTGTTATTTATTCAAGTACTTCTATGATTTATTCATCTTTAAACCTATGCATGCATGCTGATATTTATAATTAACCATTCATTCATAAGCTAATGATCAACAAAAAGTAAACATTCATTAACAATCATGCATAACACAAGGTTTACCGTGGTTCACCCTTTCTTGGGGCTACATCCACAAAGATTTGGCTTATCTGCTCTTTTATTTATTATGTTGCAAAATCTTGCACTGCGTGCATTACATATCTAGTAATACAATCAAGATGAGGGTAAGAAACCTTCGTGATGTGGACTAAATCACACCAGGCTCCTCAGCCTATGACCTAACCCTCAATAACTAGCTTATTTGACTCTTCTACAAGACTTATTAAAATCAACAACCCACAAAATCAGAATAATCAACTCTCTTTTCCTATACTAACCTCATCATCCCCCCTTACCCTAGACCTCCTAGGTCCTTATTTATAATACCTTTTGGTTTATAGCCATTACAATCTTTGTCAAAAACCCTAACCCTATCATGGTTAGTCTTGCCTGCCTGCACGCCACGTTGCTTTTCCTTTTGCACGCTGCTTTTCCTCCTTTTTCTGCATCTTGTTTTCTTGTCATCTATTGCTTGTGCTTCAAGATTAGGTCTTTCTCAAAACATATCTTTCTCCAAAAATAGGCCTACGCCCAAAAGAGGATTCCTTCTCAAAATAGGCCTGCACCCAACAGGGACTATATTGCTATTCCACTTTTTCCAACCCAATTGTCTTCTCATGGATTTCAATAGTTGCTTATGGGTAGTGTGCAATAAGTGGTACAAGCAAAAACTTTTAAGGAGTTGGTGCAAACCTTCTAATCCATGATTTTATCCATTCAAAATAAAATCATAAAACTTATAAATGTCACTTTCTTGAGAGTGGGCCCATTATTAAATATGTATCGCTTGAGACTTCATGGAACTTGATACTTTTTTTTCCATGAAAAAAACATTATGTTTTATATTTCAAAAGTGAAATCAAAATATACATTGACAAGCTTGATGGATCCTTCAAAATTCAAAAATATCCTCATATCTATCATGCCTATCATGAAACTACACATTACAATCTTCCATACATCAACACAATTCAAAACATTTAATCTTACCTTTATTAACCAACACACAACTTTACAACATCAACTGTAAACCCCCACATAGAGCACTTTTCCTAAGAAATATTGTCTAATAATTCAAAGAAGGTATAAATTGGATTCATAAAAGTGCACCCCCCCTTGAATTCCTATATAACCAAGGTACCCTGTTGCAAAGTAAGATCATCTTTAGAGAGGTAAGCAACCTGTGAATTGAATTTTCAAAAAATATGTGAGAAGGATATGAACTCAAACTGGAATTTTACCTCTAGAACTATATGCATAATCAGTCCTAGAGATACGTTTGTCACATGGCACTTGTTGTTATCCCAGTGCATCAGCAAATTGGAATCCCCAAATACTTGTAAATGATGAACACCTTTTTTTGCAACAATTTTTAACAAAATCCAAAGTGAAAAGAATTCAGCTTTGTTATTAGTGCCAAGGATAGCTCCATATCTGAGAGAAAAACAATGATGATTGCAAAGGAAAAGAGCTACCCCAACACCACAGAAACCTAGAAATCCTTGGCATGCACCATCAAAGAATCCATGTTTTTTTGTGTCATCAATCATAGGTTCCTTTAGAATCCTTACTGCCATTTGCTTTGGAGTCTTCCAACCTTTTTTGTAGGAGAGCCTCATATTATGAGCCACCATACCTACAGACAAGTTTTTTCCATGGAAAATCATATATTTCTTGAAATCCACAAGCTGCAAAAAACATATCAAGGCAAGGATTTATGGTCTTTGACAGGAAGGTCTATTATCCAAGAATCAAAACAATTCATTAGAGAGTTCTTCTCCCAATTTAAAGAGCCATTTACAATCCACAACACTTATTTCTAGACAACTTTTGAAAAGGGACAAAAACAAAAAGATGATCCATAGATTCAACATCCTCATTGCACATAATAATTCTATTTATCCTAATCTAGTTCCTTTTTTGGCCATTTTCCCAGGTAAGAATCTTGTTGGAAAGTGTAAGCCAAGCAAAAATTCTAACTTTAAATAGACAAGCTAGCTGTCAAGTTAGCTTTCACTACCAAGTCCTTTCTTCATTCAATGTTTCTTCAAGCAAATCCTCATACCCAATTTTTGCAATGAGAATTCCTGAAGCTTTATTTGTAGTCCAAAAAATCCCATGTTCTTAATCTTAGAGGACTATGGCACTATGATTTAGAAGAGAAATATAAGAGGCCATTCCATTGCCATATTACCTTGTAAATATAAGTCTTTAGCTGAATTCCAAGATTGAAACCAACCCTCACGAACCTCTACACGAAGCATGTCTATTAATCTTGAACAACGTTGACCCTAGAGATATTCAATCAATTTACTAAACAATTTGTAATTTCCATAGAAACAACCCAAGTATATTTCCCTAACATGAGATGATCACCTCTCCCTATTTTCCAAGCAACCCATCTTCCAATAAGTGGAAAATATTTGATCAAACCTTTCCAAATGTTTTAGGCTCCCTTGACAAATATTCTCCATGTTCTAATCCATTCTTCTAAAGTACTGTCATTGAAGTATATTATTCTCATTAATTTGACCCAAAAACCCTTATTGAAGAAGAATATTCACATAGCCAAAGCCTAATTGAAGACATAAATATCTTTAGGCCCCAACCTCCTACCACTTTTGGTCTTGCTAATTTTGACCATTTAAAAAGAGGAATACCTTTGGATTGCCTCTTCCCTGTGTAGATAAAAACTAAAGCATTTTTTTCCTAATCTTATCCAAAATTCCTTTGGGGATATGGGCTATCGAAAGCCAACAGATTAGAATTCTTTCTAGAATTGACTTTACTAGAACCAATCTACCTCCACGAGACAACCATCTATGGCACCAACAAGAACCTTGGCTTCAATTTTGTTGTATAACCACAACCAATCATCATTCATGTAATCATTTGGTTTTAATTTGAAACCCAAGTACTTCACTCCTTAGTCTAAAGTGCCTAAAGAAATAGGGAAAACCTCAGAGATATTCCTTTCCATATAATTCCCCAAGACATTGAAAAACAAGCTAAATTTGTTTAGGTTACTCTCCATACCCCTAGTTATACAATAAATGTCCAAAAATTCTTTAAATTGCTTGATTTACTTGAGAGATCCATGACTAAATATTAATATATTATCTACAAACAATAGATGAGCGAGATACACAACACTTGCCACTTCAACGCTTCTGACATAACCTTCACTTTTTGTTTGATTAATCATCCTACTTAGTCCTTCAACAACAAATAAAAACAAGAAAGGGAACAAGGGACAACCTTGACACATTGAAAAAACGTGAAGGAGAGTAATTTACAAGGATTGAAAAGGAGGTTGAAAACACACTTCTCATGATCCATTTATAGATTTAAGATTCATCACCATTTGTAAAAGAACCAATCTTAAATACAACCAATTTACCTTGTCAAAGACCTTTGCTAAATCAATCTTCAACCTAGTTACATATGGGAGCTAATCCAATTTTATTGAATGAATACACTCCTAAGAAAAACCTACAACATCATGGATCTTCCTTTGAACAAAAACCCAAATTGTTCTTCTGAAATCATACTAGACACCATCTCTTTTAACTTGTTAGCTATCACCTTTGAAATAATTGTGTAGATAAGGTTGCAAAGAGAAATTGACGTAAGTATTAAAAGTGATGGGATCATTTTGGGGGCGGGAATAGGGAAATGAAAGTTGAATTAAGAGCCCCTAACACTTTCCCAGATGTTCTTGATTTTTCCACCACCCCTTAAATTTCGCCTTCAAAAATTTCATAAAAGCCAATTTAAAAATCCTCGGAGCATCCATCATGACCAAGACTCTTTGCCTTATTGAATGAGTTCAAGGTTTCCTTTTTTTATTCTTAGATAATTACTACTTTTAAACACTCATTCATTTCCTTCTCAGAGTGTCTTCGAAAATGCCTTAACACCATCATTAAATCAAATATGTTATAAGATTAAGGATAGTTACACAAATTTGAAAATGAGACTTGACTGCTCCTACAATGTTTTTGAAAGAAGTAGCCTTAGACCCATTGCAAAGACCAATCTCCCATATGTTGTTCAAATTTTTTCTATAGTTGGAAAATTTGTGAAAACATTTAGTGTTATCATCCCCCTCCTCTAACCAAATGGCTTTGCTTTTAAGTCTCTATTCCAACTCCTCTTTCCTTAACATGTCATTTTTCCTATCTTTTAGAGACTTTAAAGTAAGTAACTCTTCATAATTAAAAACACTTGAAGCATTATTGTCAAAGAGAAAGGCAATGTCTACTTCTACCTTTATTATCTCCTTTTGATTATCCTCTTTGTTCTTCCTTTTCCAACCTACAAATAACTTCTTACTATGATTTAAGTTGGAGGAAAACTGAAACATAATTGAGTCTTGATAATTGGGATCATACAATTTCCAATTATTGGAAAGAAGGAGTCTAAAGTATTCTTCATACAACCAAGCATGATTAAATTTGAAAGGCGTCAGAGGGTTTTGATCCTCCTTGTAAATTTGAGGTAGAACATGGAGACAATTTGAGGTACCCCCATAACCAATGAAGTTCTATACTTTCAATATCCTCTACAAGCTTCTCTACCATCAAAACCTATCTAATCTTTTATAAATGACAACTTTCCCCATTCTTGAATTTCTTGGCCATGTGGGAACAAGTTGAGCAGGCTCAAGGTCAATCAAAATAGATTCTTCAAGAAAATAAATGAAATATTTAGCCAAGGGGTTAGACTTGACTACTTCTTCCCATACTTCCCTTGGGGAAATGGTCAAATTCAAGTCCCCACATACTATTATATTATCACATTTCAAGGTTCCTTGATCCTTTATTTGGTCCCAGAAAACCCTTTTGTCTCCATAGGGCCCGTATAGATTGACAATATTGAAAAAAATTCCTAGATCCTTAGATTTTCGTTCTAAGATTGTAGCCATGAAAATAAAATGTGTAGAAATAAAATTAACGATAACATTTGAACTTGCCATCAACCCCCCTAACATACCCTCAACATCAATAGAACAAAAATTCCAGTTCTTCGACATTGGAGACATGATATCAATGGATTTGGAACATAAACATGTAGTCTCTTGTAGTAGAAAAACATCAAGAGAATAAACATAAAACAATCTTCCAAGGGCTTGTTTTTTGGGGAATCCCCCACCCCTCTTACATTTCAATAGAGAATAATCATGAGGACACATTCAAAGCCATTTTTCCTACTCTAAGAATCCCTTCAATGGTTATTTGCTTCCTTGATTAAACTTCATTGGATGCCTTCAAATTTGATAATGAGTTATTTGACTTTATTCCAACTAGGTTTGGCTTGTCTATAGATAGGACTAAACCTCCTTCAACTTCCCCTTTATCCTCCACTTCAACTAATGTTCAAGATCAAAGTTGGTAGCTAGAGGACAAAGGGTGCTTTCTCTTCTTCTCCTTATGAGGTTTTGAGGTCTCTACCAAAGCTTTCAATGACCCTGGGAAAGGGCCAAAGAAGGAGAAGGGATTTTTGAAACTAAAATATTATGAGAATTAGGAATATATGGCATACCTTGAAGTGGAGAATCTTCTTGAATACGAGGGGCTTAGGTACCTTTTCCAAAGAGGGGGGATAAAACAACGTCACAACAAAGAGTTGGGACACACCTCTCCTCATCCATTGCCAAGGTATCATCCTCTTTGGCCACTACTTCATTAGGAACAAGAGATTCTTGAGCATGATACTTTTTCACCCAATTTTTTCTTTAAGGAAGCTAGTGTTTATGTGAAATAAAGTCCCTCTACAGACGCCCTATTTCACGGAAAGCTAAGCAGTGAAAGGGGAGCTTTCAAAAATCCAATTTTTGAGGAAAGGTCTAATTCCCCCATTCAGTCTCTAGCTTTGGTTGAAGACCATCCCTTAAATCAAGCTCCACCAAAACCCTTGGTATCCTCTTATCCATGGTACTCCATAAATATTCCTCCAACTTAACAAATTTCCAAAGAGTGTTTACAATGGCCATTGAGGTCTCTTCCTTCTACAGTTCTAAAGGTAATCTAGGAAGCAATACCCAAACATGTTGAATATCCATTGGCTCATTGCATGGATCAAAACCCATCCTCCAACATTTAAGGACAAGAATAGAAGGATCCCATAACCATTTCTTCGACAAAAATACATCCAAATCACAATCACTCCTAAACTCAAAGAAAATCAAACCTTTAACCAAAATGTGGAAGGTGGGGATGTAGCAAAGGAAGGCTTCCAACCATAACTTTAAAGCATCTCCCTTAACTATTTTTTCCATGAACCAACCTACAAGCCCCAACTTCATTAAATCCTCCTCCCAATCCATCCCCATATATCACTCCAAAACCATCTTCACTTTCTCACACTTGGCTTGAACACATTTTTTCCGTCTTTGAGATCTTCCACGAATATTAACCATAGGGGACATATTTGTAGAAAATGGAGGAGAAGAAAATTCTAGAGGCCAAGATAATTAGATTTGTGTCCTTGAAACTTCCAAGTCACCTGTATCGATTACTCTACATATACCACACTTTGGATGAGTCTCTAACTCTAGAAATGAGGAAGATAATGAATGCACTTTGGGTGCCAGCTCAAAGTTCGACGAAACTATATGAACTACACATGATGTGGACTCCACCCACCTAACACAATCTAGAACTAGGTCTATTGGTACCTCTACAGAACAATATTTTAGCACATCATCCTGAAAATCCTTCACACTTTTTTGTACCTCCAATAATTCTTCACATGAATGAAACATGGCTTGAGGACTCATAACTTCATCCTCCCCATAGTCTAAAAACTCCTCCTCAGGGTCCATAACCTTACTTCTACTAGGAGTGAGATAGACAGATAAGGAACCAAAAGCCTAAGCCTTAGAGAAGATGTCATGGAAACCAGACAATTCTCCACTCCATCTGATCTCAAACACCTTACCTTTTACTTTAAAAAAAAAATGTTATAAAGTAATTGGTTTATCCATTACTTTGCATAATAAAATTGATCATATCAAGATAAATCAAGATATCGAGAATAAATTCATCGTAATCATCGAGCTAGATACCTTATACATGTGGATATAAATCCTTAACCAAAAGTCTATATCAAAATATTCAATAAAGTATTCACTTTCTTAATATTTTGTTTCTTTGTAAACAAGTGCCACTGCAATGGCGATGTCCTTAGTGAAGAGATTTTGGTGCATAGATTTGAATTCATGCATAAGTTTGAATTACAACATTGCATGTTAGCATATTGAAGATGCTTATACCAATACCAAAATCACATTAGCCTATGTTCCTAAAACTTGTGTTGCAAGTGAAGTGGTGGGGCATTACTTATAAAAATTATTTAAAATATATTCATAATAGCAATAAAAATTATACTAAAACCAACAGATAATGGGAGCCTCTTGTTATAATATAAGGCAACCAAATTCTCTGAAATAAATCATCAACCAATTATTATTTATTCTATAAAATAACTTCATAATAAATTTGAAATGAGACTTGTTAAATAAAAGTTATGTCTATATAGGTCTCAACGTAACATTGACTTCTAAAAT
This sequence comes from Picea engelmannii, assembly GCA_009831015.1. Lineage (NCBI taxonomy): Eukaryota > Viridiplantae > Streptophyta > Pinopsida > Pinales > Pinaceae > Picea > Picea engelmannii. Next base: position 178,124 of record ML801462.1, on the reverse strand, counting down.
TGGAATGTTGCACGTTAAATCATTTGTGAAAATTATAATATTTATGTAAAATTAATGAATTTTAAGTGCCAACATCTTAAAAATCCATGATCATTGAGGTTTTTCTTATGCCACATAAGCGAATATCATCACACATAATTAATAAACTTGATACTTACAAAGGTTAAAACATATTACTATACACTGAAGAGATTATGTGCTTAAATCAAAATATAAGCTCAAGTAATCATCCACATATCGTATTGTTATTAATTTTTCAATGCTTTGGCACTATTAAGTAATGATTCAATAAATTTGATAATGTAACTTTTTTCATAACCATATGAATAACTACCATACAATTATTTCCTACTATTCTAAAATATGATGGTATTTGACTACCTACCATTATTTTGGTTTTATACAATATTCATTTAACTTTAGCTCTATTCTATTTTATTCATATTCATCGTGACTTAGTCTATTTTGTTTAGATTTTGTAATTATTAATTTTTTCTACTGTGTTTGAATTTTGGAATTGTTATTTTTTTCATGTCTTTATTTCTCACATAATCTACAACATAGTCACTCATTTCAAATTGAAGTTATGCTCATTTACTGGATATTCTCTAAAATCAATTTTGATGAACTGAGATATATGGAAGGAAAATGACAAACTATTGATTATTGGAATTACTAATAAACTAAAAATTTAATAACGAAGAAAGTGTTGATATTATGGTAGATGCGAGAGGTATTAACCTCCATGTGTAACCCTGACAAGAATAGAATACTATGGAAAGCAAGAAGAAACCCTAAAGCCTTGGACATAACCTTAGAAGACAAGTCGGCTAAAGAAAAATAATTAATATTGAGTCTTTAGCTTCCAGAAAGAGAAGTCGGCCCAGACAACTAAGAAGGAGTAGTATAAATACAAGATTCTAGAGCTCATTTGTACACACACATCTCGCAACTGCAGAAATGTAAGAGTGTGTATTGCAAAAATTGAGTAAGTGCGCAAGTCTGGAGAGTAGATGCACTTGCAGCTACTACAACTTGTATTCTCGGTTTAGGCTTGGAATTTCTATTGGTTATGGTTTGGACTTTCTGCCTTGTGTGCTAGATCTGGAGAGAGGTACACTACATTGATTGGCTATTAGGCCTAGGGTTTGCTTCTAGAATTATTCTTTGTCAAGGTTAAGGTGCTCGGGGGTGGCTTCGACCTATGGTTGGGTGACAATATTTCTATATTGTCTATGGTTAAATGCCCACACCTATTATTTATAACAATTTATGGGCCCACACTATCTTCAGACAGTCTAACCGCTGGAAGATAGATTGGAAGGATTTGCTCAGTTACAGTTGCAATCAAAGTTTTTGCTGCAACAACGAAACCCTAACCCTCTTGTTGAAGCACCTTAAGTGAAGAGATTGACCTAATTTATGGATAGTCTAGTGCACCCTAACCTAGCGCACCTCTTGGTATTCTCAGCAAGCTAAGACGTTAAGTTTGAGTTTTTGGTCAAAGTCAAAGGTTGCCTAACTCAAAACAATCACGACTTACTCTATGAAGTCAGAAAATAAGTTAGAAGGGGCTTCTAACTTCAGAGCATGGAAGACAAGGATTGATCTCGTCCTTGCTAAGAATAAAGTGTTGGATATCGTGAAAGGAAAGATCGTGGAACCACAGTTTGAAGAAGGAAAAGAGAAGGAACCTTAGAACATTGCTGTTATGGAGAATTTCAAAGACAATGACATCAATGCCATGAGTATCATAGTGGACTCTGTAAAAGACCACTTGACACCCTACATCTCTCATCTTGACTCATCTAAGAAGATGTACGATGCCCTAACTAACCTCTTCTCAGTCAGAAACATTGGACAAGTAATGAGTCTGAAGAATGAGCT
>ML801462.1:147222-167305 GCA_009831015.1 Picea engelmannii | reverse complement strand
CTATACCCATATTAGATCTCATTTTCAAAATATTGATCACACTACCAACCTTCCTAACCTCTTAACTCAACAAAAGTATGGTGATCTTGGAAAGCTTCTCTTAATGCTTTTCGAGTACAGAAACAAAATTCTAAAGAATCACAGGTAATCACTTACCCTCTTAAGATCCGATAGACCAATTAGATCTTAGTGGACGTTAATCATCATCATCAACAACATGTTTTTATTTTAGAATGTAGTTTTATATTAATATTTCTCTTTTAAATTTTATGTGTTAATATTATTATAAATTTAAAATTTATTTGTTGTGAATAATTTTATATATAATTTTATTATATATATTATATATAAATTTTTTAATGTGTTAATATCGTTATAAATTTGTAAATTAAATTTGTATATTGTGAATAATCCTACACACAATAATGACAATAATGATGAAACAAATGTAGTTTATTTTATATTATATATATATATATATATATATATATATATTAAAAGCTTTGTCAATTTCAAAATTGACTTATGATAACATATTTTTTCTCTTTAATATTAATATCACCAATAATTTCAATATCATCTTTGACACATAATTATTATTTATGTCTTAGTACAAAATATCTTATTATATTAATATATCATTAAATTTCATAATTTTTTTTTCTATTTTTATTTTAAAAATATAATATTTTAAAATTTAGTTTCATAATAATACTTCTCATCTTTATATTAAAAAAATACATAAATATTTTTTATTCTATTCTAATCTTTATATAACTAAAATTATAATATTTTAAAATTTAATTTCATAATAATACTTCTCATTTTTATATTAAAAAAATACATAAATACTTTTTATTCTATTCTAATCTTTATATAACTATATTTTTCATTATTTTCTTTTTATGAGAATTTCATTTTCATGCATTATTATATATATATTTTATCATATTTTAATCTTTATATAACCACATTTTTCATTATTTTCTTCGTAACCTTTAGAATTTCATTCTCATACATTATTGATAACTTCTAATGGTTATCTCTCTAATATATTTCCATTACGACATAATGATTATCTCTCTAATATATTTCCATTACAATATATTTTATTGGAGTTACAAATCCATCTCATTTCTTTTTGTTCTTTACAATGTTATGTTATTTGGTGTTTTATATAGAATTTTTTTTTTTTAATTCTATAAATACATTTATAGATTAGAAAATAATAAATTTTGATTATATATATATATATATATATAAATCTTATCTCTTTAATGTAGAAAACATATTTAAATTTTAAATTTTAAATTTTTTAATTATTTAAAAAATTAAGAATATATATATTGGAAAAAAATTATATATTTCATTTGAGTTGAATGAAAAATATATTTTGTAAATCCTTTAAAATATTGTTAGAGAGAGTCTTGATTAAAAAAACGGAGCTTTGTTTATTACAATACATAGGAGTTATCATAGCTTATCTTCCACACGATAATTTACAAACATCTAATCTTCAAAAGTTCAACTTCAATCAATGGTTCATATATAAAAAAAACCATATATTATTTGATACAAAAATTCTACATCTCTATGACAAAAATGATATAATTGTCCATAACAAAACATTGATCAATTCTACATTCTCAAATACATCAGATTCATTATTGAATCTCCTAAAAAGATTGACTATCATAGGAATCTTTAAATATGGATGGTGAAAAAGTGTTCTTGTAGGATCTAGGCCATCCTTGATTTCCCTCCAGTGCCTAGAAACATCTAGTTGTAGCCCCTCCTTGGACAGAGAGTTTGTTTCCCTACTAAGTTCTTTATAGACAAGTTCAAAGAAAACAAAGTTAAAAACAATTAAAAATGCTTTAACTTCTTCATAAATTGGGTTGGTACCAAGTTTGTCATTCTATTTTTTCCTTTCATCCAATTGATCACAATCATTGAGTCCTTAGACACTTGAAATTTTGATACTCCATGTTGAAGAATTGATTTTAAGAGAAATTTTAGCGCAAGGAGCTCAACAAAGTTGTTTGTCCCTTCCCCTAAACCTTATGTGTGTGTAGATGACAATGTACATACCACATGGTAGATCACTATTTCTAAATATCTTTGTGACATTTTTAAGTAAATATGTTTTTTGGCAAATCTTAGGTAAACTTTAGTCCATATGTACATAGGTAATACTATATAAACCATATATCTTATAACTACATTAAAGTGCCAAACTATATATACTATATATCTTGTGCTATGTTAAAATTCCAAACGGGGAGGAGCTACAAAGAAACAAGTCCCTTCCTTTAAGTAAGATGGTGCAACCACACCCGAAATAAGTAGCACAGGTGGAAAAGATTGACAGTCATGAAAGCTATCAAGGAGACACGATAATTGTAGCTTAGTGGTGTACAAAACATTGGATAGCATGGTTACCAAAACTAATTCCATCACTTTTAATCTATCATTGTGAGCATAGTGGCTTAACTATGTTGTAGTCCCATATTGACATGACATAGTAGCTAAGATATAGTTATCCCAATGTTCTAGTTATACTATGTAGTTATATTTTAAAGAAACATGAGAGGTAAAGCCTAATATGTTTGAAGTAGATAACATCGATAAGGAATTGGATCTTGAAGGAAAGGAAAACTATATAACCCCGAAAAGGCTAAGAACATATTGGAACACGCATTAAGAACATATTGAAGTTATTAAGAACATATTGAAGTTATAGGGATTTTATTTGACATCTTGTTATTTGATGCCCTAATGTGTTTTTATTAGGGTAGGGCTCTTGTAAATGTTTTCAAGTATTAAGTACCCAATGGTGTTTGTCATGATTTAAAAACAATAAGGTGGGACACTCATTTTGCATGTTCATGCGAAATAATTTTGACAAAAAACATCATGTATCAATGCATGCGAGTTCTATTCAGTAATCAAATTCCATGCATTCACACTAGATGCCTAACCAAATTGAAATTTGGAGGGTTGCATTCACATCACTAAATCAAACATTATCAAAATAACATTAACTATTTTAGTGTGGGATCTTATATGTCTAGCAATTAATACTTTGCATTAATAACTACCATGTTTGAGCTTTTCCCAATACCTCGTGAACATGGCTTAAGTTTCCAATTGTCAACACATAGGGGAGATATCCTCAAGGGTGTGGAAATGAATGCATGTCAAATTGAACATTGGTTTCATTTCATATTCCTTCACCTTTCTCAATAGCTTTGACAATGTCTTGAAGTCCTGGATTTCGAAAAAAAAATGCCCAAATATAATTGATTGTATTTGACAAACATGTTGTGTGTTATAGTCATCACATAAATATATCTCTTGTGTAAAAGAGTTGAGTGCAACTCATTTGAAATAAGGAGCTATAGTTTTAATTTGATCCCAACAAATAGAGTCACAATGGATACCTTGAAATTAACATTGTAGATGCTCTAAAAAATGTAGCGATTAACCTGGTGCAGTTCTCAACAAAAATATATACCATATATGATGAAAGCAATAACTCTATTAGTACACATAAATGGGTGCCATGATGCTCTATAGATAATTTGGATGGGCTTCTCTAAGCTAATGAAGAAGCTATAATTTTCCTAGGTCCAACGTTGTCATGACATCCATTGTTGTTAGCGATACTTGTGCCCAAATCTTGGAATTTTCATATCAATGGTTTCATATGTGATCCCGATACCGAATACATATAGGAAACACATGTATCAATAAGAGATTGTATATGTTTGATGATTATTTACTATAGTTGTGTTTCTTATTATAACTTATTTTGTTTTGGTTGTGAGTGTAGGTCCTTGCTAAAGGAATTCATGACCCATGCATACTTGCAAATAGAAACAACAATAAATTTAGGTCAGTTATCACAATGTGATGATTCAAAATATGGACAAGTAAAATTATAGATGGATAATTGTTTGATTTCAAAAGTGAAACATTGAACCTCTTATAGTTGATCTGGACCCGAGTTTCACGAAGAATTTACCGATAACCAAAAAGATAAAGCATGGTAAATTATGGGTCACATAGATGCACTGGTCTATTGTTATGCATGTGAAGGTACTATTTATAAATCTTCCTCTTTTAAAAATTGATTTTATTGGATTGCAGAAAACTAAATATATATGAGCTCAAATATTCAAGCTTGCTGATAGGTATGATTGTACCCAAAAAATCAGTTGCTCAAGAATCTAGAAACATTCTTCAACACAAAATTATCCAACATCCACCAGTTGCATTTGTAAATTTTAAACCTTTGAAGTGAAACAAGGCATACATATTCTTAAGAAAAATAGAAAGAACAACAATGGCATACACATAGAACATAGAGATTTGCCTTGGAAACCCTTGATTAGGAAAACCAACAAACCTTAGAGCCACACCTTTATCTTTTTCACTATATTAACTTCACTGTTAAAGGTGTTTTGCAGCGTCCAAAAACCCTAATATGTTAACCCAGAATAAATTACAACCCTAATTCCTTAACCAAAATTAGATTACAATGGGATGAAGAACCAGTGGTCGAAAAACCCAAAATAGGCCAAAAAGCAGACCAAAAACAACCCAAATTTTTTGGCTGAGGGCTCTTGACCCCAATGTTGCCCCCCAAACGCATACAAATAGTGCATGAAGATAGCCATGCAAAGAATATAACACATTCCCAATAACATTTCATTGGTAGAGAAGGCATTGGAATGGATAATACAAGTAATAAAAATATGAGAATGCAAAGTTGTAGTTCATATGAATGAAAACACACTTGCTAGAGATTATGTTTGAAAAGAAGCGAGCATGTACTGGAAGCTTTAGTTGAAGAACAATCACACACCACCACAACCACAACAAGAACATGCGACAGGTACAACACCACCACCACAACTAGAGCATGTCATGAACTCAACATGCCACACGTGTAACACTTGTGAATCTATATATGCTTGTGAAAATCTGTTTATATAATTTCTAGGTCTAAAACTTAGGCATAGAGCATTGTATGAATGGTTGGTCATTCAGACCTATTAATATTATTGCAAGTTATAGCATTAATTAAATTCATAATATGAAACAAACGTTATTCAATTACGCAATTCTTGAAATTCCTTAATTAAAAAGTAGGAAATGCTTTGAAAAATGAAAAACGCCTCAATACAAAACCAAATAAAACGACAAAGCATTTAATTAATTCACATAAACATTTAAAAATAACAATGATAAAAAGTTGGGAGATTACTAAAAATAAAATCTACACAATTAATTAAATTTTTGCAAACTACAAACTAATATTAATGTTAAAAAGATAACATAAAAATCAAACCAAAAAAACATTACTTAATGAAAAAATAATATCCTTCCTCACCATTAATTCCAAACCATCTACATAATATCCTTCCTCACCATTAATTCCAAACCATCCACGCTTATTAATTATAAACTTATTTCATATATCTACTACCCTTGAACTTATCAAAGAGAATCTTATGTCGTCTATCCCCTTTCTTATTCAGTTTTTATATAATATATATGAATAGCGTAATGTGCCAAGAAGCTATCCCATTTGTACGAAGCTTCTATGGATATGTATAGAGTCCACTAACTTTCTAAGTGATTCCCATCGGGGCAGAAGTTGTCCCCTTGCGAATTTCTTATTTAGTGTTTCCGTTCTCTTCCATACTAATACTCCACATCCCTTTATTTTAGCCATATATATTCTTCGACGCTTATCTCGAGGCACACCTTTTTCAACTTTCTCTTATTTTATATTTTTCTCCTTTTAATTAAAGTTTTAATAATAGATTAGTTTTAATAATAGATTATCCGATGTTTGATTTGATGCAATGTGATTTGTTTTATTGAATTGAATCCCACTTTATTACTTTTTTTTTTGCGATAAATTTTGTATGGGAAATTCACTCGATACTTCCCCATTTTGTGGATGATATGAGGTGCTAAACCATCACTCCAAGGATACAAGGCTCGAACCCGTGACCTTTCCCCATACCGAAATATCACTTGATACAATGAGCATTATGTAGAACATTCAAGTTCATAAGAAATAACGAAGTTTTTTGGAGATAATATATTGATAAATAAATTGTAATACATAGTTGATTATGAAAAATGATATTTCATAATGTTGGATTGTGAAAAGCTTTTAGATGTTTAAATAAAGAGAAGAAATCTCCAAACTAATAGTTTCTAAGGTACAATATTTGTTAAGGTTTTGTAAACATGGTAGCAAGTTAAAGGGTTGTGGTTATGGAGAAAACTAATGATTAAGAGTGCTTGAGTCAAAGGACTCTCGATAAGGGTGACCTTCTTGAGAAGTCTTGATTACCAATCACAAATCTAAAAAATATCCAAGGTGACCACTGACACTATGTAATACATTTCAATGGTTTCAATCTTCACACATATGATCTTCACCTAATGTAGTGTGAATGATATGTGGACTATTCATTTTCATGAAAAATTGGTCATTAGTGAATGACACTAATGGGAGATGGATTGAATGGTTTCAAATACATAGTTAATCCCTAAAATGATATTTTATAATCATGATACAGTTGAATCCATGTTTATGTAATATGGAAAAGGGTGCAATCATATTGAGAGTAGGGTATTTGTGTTGTAGAGTTTACATTATAATTGTTAATGCAACATGCATAATTAATCTTGACTATTAGATTGATGAAGGGAATTATGAAGAGGACAAGACGTGTCATGAAGGATGTGGTGATTATTTCGAAAGATCAAGCTTTGGATATTCTATGTTACCACCACCAAAAGTGAGTTATTGTAGGCTACTCAACCATATTAGTGGGACAATTGCTAAAGAGCAATATTAGTTTAGATGAGTTGCTACTTATTTCTTTTTTCTTTCCCAACAAAACTTTTCAGGACCCCCCTCCCTTCCTTGGCATATCCAAATAGAGGACAACTCAATCATGACGATAATATGAGCTAGTAACCCAATGAGACTGAGTCAAACTTGAAGCCCAATCATACTAGAGTTGGAGACCTCACGATGAACTACCAAGAAAACCTCACAAGATCCCCCCTCTTCCTCGAAATATCAAGATGGATGGTGGCTCAATCACCAACGAAAATAGTAGTCGGTAACCATAAGGGACTTGATCGGATTTGAAACTATGAGTTATTGCCTCCTCATCTGCAACATGCCTTCGGAAGATAGTGTTGAAGAACTAGGGAATTAGTAGACTTGAACAACTACACATTCCAAGAGAATGTGGCATCTAAAGATACTATTATAACATTGAAGCACAAGTGAGCATAGCTCAACATATATAGAAACACACAAAAACCATAAAACTTCTATAAACTTCAATTATAGATCAATCCATATGACCATCTATATATACCCTCAAAGTGTAACTAATACACTTGAAGTGAGGAAGACATAGTCAACTGTGGTAGGCTATGATGCACATCAAACTCCTTGATTTCTGCCTTGACCTACGCACCAGTTGATTGCCATGTTTAAACCAAATGACAAGTCGATTGTCAATTATCATCTCATTACTTCCGGAAAATCCATATGTATAATAAAGTTGTTGTTCTAACACCCCTATCAACATAATTGTCTAGAGATTCAAGACATAAAATTATCTTCTCCATGCACCCCCACATGTATAATTGCAACTTCTTAATTGTATGTTTGTGGAGATTTTTAACGTATTATCGGGTTCATAGATCATTGTTTAAAGATTCAAGACATAAAATTATCTTCTCCATACACCCCACATAATTGCAACTTCTTAATTGTATGTTTGCGAAGATTTTTAACATATTATCGGGTTCAAAATCTGTGAGTCACATCAAACATTTTCCAGAGTGCAAATTCATTAAAAGTAAGAGGTAAATAATTAGAGTGAACCAAAGGTAGATGCTCACGATAATAATAAAGATGGAATCCAGAAAACTTGCACGTTGGAAGTTTAGGGACGATGAAGTAGGATGGAAAAGAAAAGTTTGTTTTTATCTGAATAGCATATGGCTTAAGGAAAGAAGAAAGTGGATTGATGACAAGCCTGTCCGATACCCACCAGATCGATGTGATATGAAGTAGATTTGTACTAAAGGAAAAGCAAAGATCAAAAGGTGGCTTAAAGGACATGCTCATGCGTGATGGTGACATACTGATTTGTTGTACATGCAAATGCTAATGATTTGTAATATAGAATGGTTGATATTACTGATTTTACAACTTACAAAAGTTTCAGGAGTATTTTAAACGTTTTAGGTTTTTGATTTTTGTCAATAAATTAATTATATATATTTTTAAAAATAATTATTGATGAAATTTCAATTTTAATTTGTTTTTGAGTGTATAAATGGATTCAACATTAAGATTTTCGAGTCTCATCTCCATAGCATTACGAACACATAATATCAATTAGAAAAGCTTCAATTTCATCCATTCTTCTAAATTTTTGGTCAAATTTTGAAAAAAAACGACAGACAAAGAGTATATGTTTAAACTAAGTCTCGTCATCGAAGAGTAAAATCACATATTTTATTCATTATATGATGCTATAATTTGGCATATAACTAGTGTGCACTTCTGCTTGAAGTTCGCTGGAGGAATACCCATAGAAAGTGTTTTGAAAGTTGTAGTAAAGAGGAGTGACTACTATAGAGACTGTATGCTTGGATAAACCCTTGAAGAGAATGGTGATGAGTTAGTGATATGAAACCCCAAATGCTACCAAAAAAAGTTCATGAATACGTTGCGACCTAACTTTGTATGATTGTGATCTGCCATACTGGAGAAGTTGTTGTTGGCACCCACTAGAAGAATTGTTGTTCCATGTATACATGATTCTGGCCTATGGGTCACACATTGCCCAAGATATTTTCACTATTGAAATGATAAATCCATTTAGAAAGAAAGCATGGATATTAAGAGTATGTTGCCACTATTATTAGCAAAACAATAAGCTAGTCGTTGGTTGATTAATGACATTTGTGTCCATATTGAGTGTAGACAAAACCTTGGGTTGAGTGGAACTAGTGGTTAAATTTGGCGCGCACTCCTACTGATCAAGTAAATTATTTATGACATGTTTCTTTTTAAAACTACCTTTAACATGATATTTTGTATTTATTTTTGTTCGTCATAATATGTATTGTATGTATTTTTTAAACTTTTATTATGAATACAAGAGCAAATGTTTTTGTGAATACAAAGATAACTTGTGTCTAACATACAATTATTATAAAATTACGTTTGACATAAGATCATCAAACTACAAAAATTAATATAAAAAAATTAAAAAATATTGAAAAACAAAGAAATAATCAAAGTTTTCCACCTTTCTATACTTATTATCACACAAGAGTTGATAAACTTTTAAACAAAATTTAAAACATTTATTATAATTTATGACACAAGAATTGATAAAATTATCAAACACAAAAACAATTTAATACTAAATATTGATAAACTTTTAAACAAAATTTAAAACATTAATTATAATTTATGATACAAGAGTTGAGAGTTGATAAAATTATCAAACACAAAATTAATTTAATATTAAATATAAAAAATTAATAAACTTTTAAACAAAATATAAAACATTTATTATAATTTATAACACTTGAAAGTGATAAAATTATCAAACACAAAATTAATTTAATACTAAATATAATAAATTAATAAACTTTTAAACAAAATATAAAACATTTATTATAATTTATAAATAACACTTTAATAAAATTATTAAACACTAGAGTAATTTAATATTAAATATCTATGAACCTTACCTTTTTGGATAGTCCTCATAGTCTTTAGTTTTCAACATGCAATATTCATGAATCCTCATCAGCCTTCACTTTTCAATTTATAACTCACTGGAACAACTAAAACGCTTCAGCTTTGGCAATTTGAGGAGCATGTTGTGCACCGTGTAGGCTATGCTATACCATTTATAATCCATTATAACAATTAAATTAAAAGGTTCTTAGTTTTGGTAAATTCTAAAATTATGTATTATATATTTGGAAACATTCCAATTTTAACGATTAAAAATGCAGCATGTTAAAATTTGGAAGAAGCATTATATATACACGAATTATTATTTTTTGTTGTTCGGAATTCATTTTTGAATGTAGAAATGGATTCAACATGTTAAAATTTTTCTAAGACATTTAGATTCTACAGAAATAATCACTTAAATCTATAAATCCAACAATTTTTCACTGGATTTCAGGTAAATATCCCCAAAAAAAATCTTCATTTCATAGAATCTTTAACATATATATATATATATATATATATATATAAATTTATACATAAATATATAATATGGGTGAATTTTTACATGGCCGATCAAATTGACTGTTTGATAAATTAAGTGCACATCATCAATGGCAGATAAATTTTGAAATTGATAGTATTTGATGATTAAATTAAAAAAAAACACGGACAGTTACCCGTCAAATTTAACCTCTGGGTGGAGCAATCAACTAAAAAAACATTAAACAAGAAATAAAGTATTCTAGTAGACAATCGAACCAACAAGAAATGTATGCGGTCATACAAATGGAGAGAAGGTCGAATCACTCTGTCGATTGATGTTGGACCAGATACATCCTTCTAGTGTTGTTGGTAAAGAAAATCTAGTTCTTTCATTAATTATCGAGCTACTTCCTCGAACCCTAACATTAGTTTTGAAATAGAATGAGACTCGCAAGCATACCTACTCCAATCAAAGAGGTTTGGAACCTTTTTCATGGGCCACTGACCAGACCCATAACGAATTGATGTACAACAAAAGACCGCTGGAAGAGTGCAATGGTCCCACGACGAGAAAGAATGAAGGTAACATTTGAGTGTTTTTCTCTCAAAGTGGCAATAGTTTAAACGTTTGATTTTTTGGATTTTTTATGGGTATATTTTTCGATATTTTTTTTTGAAATTATATTTGAGTAATTGAGTTTATATAATTTGAGTAAAGTTTTTTAGAGTATTGAATCTATTTATGTATTTAAAAATGCAATTTAAACGATATAAAATGGTGATTTCACCAAAATCTATTTAATCAAATTCCAATAAAAAAATTAAATATTTAAACAAATAAACGAATGCCTTTTTGTTTATATTCAAAACTACTTCTTTCACATATCAATAAATTAAATTGAAAAAATCAAAGTGAAGGTCTTAAAAAAATCCTTAAATGTATGATAGTTTTTCCGGCTATGTTTTTAGTTGAAGTATGGTCATTTATGTTTTTCCGGCTATGTTTTTAAGTTGAAGTATGGTCATTCATGTTTTTAGTTGAAGTACGGTTATTTAGTAAAATAAATAAGATTGATTATATGTTTTAGTTGAAGTGCGGTCATTTAGTAAAATAAATAAGATTGATTATATGTTTTTAGTTAAAGTATGGTCATTTAGTAAAATAAATGAGATTGATCATATGTGTTTAGTTGAAATATGTCATTTAGTAAAATAAATGAGATTGATCATATGTTTTTTTGGGTTGAAGGAAAGTTATTTAGTAAAATAAATGAGATTGATCAAATCTTTCATTTAGTCTAAATAGAGTCATTTAGTAAAATAAATGGGATTGATCAAATCTTTTATTTAGTCTAAATAGAGTCATTTAGTAAAATAAATGAGATTGATCAAATCTTTTATTTGAGACATTTAAAATAGGAAAATCAAACTCTAAAGGTAGTATCTTTTATGAAGAAATATTTTTAAAATATTTTTTGCTCTAAAGGTAGTACCTTAGGCAATACATATTTTTTTTGGGTTATATTATTAGTGGAAGTAGGGTCATTTAGTAAAATAAATGGGATTAATCAAATCTTTCATTTGAGACATTTAAAATAGGAAGATTGGAGCTCTAAAGGTGGTTTCTTTGAGGAAAATTTTGGAAATAACTTATAAGGGGCTAGCACTTAGTAAAATTTTGTAACTGAGTTTATCAACTTTATTGTCACTTTGGAGATTGGAAATCTAAGGTGTATCGAAGTTATAAGGGGAGTAAAATTCGTAAGAAGTTATAAGTTCTAAGCTGTAGGGAAAAATTTGGAAACAATTATAAGGGGGAGTAAAATTTGCAAGAAGTTGTAATTTTTCGTAAGTTGTAGGGAAAATTTTGGAAACACGTTATAAGGGGCTTGCACTTTGCAAAATTTTATAGTTGAGTTTATAAGCTTTATTTGCACTTTGGAGCTTGAAAATCTAAGGTGCCTCAAAGTTATAAGGGGAGTAAAATTTGTAAGAAGTTATAAGTGGACATTGTGTGCTCTTGATAAGTGCAAACATCTCCAAGATAATGACTCAATAAAATTGATATTTTGGTCTTGTGTCCTAGACCCACCTGCAATTGAACAAGGGGGTCTTAGGATCTTTGTGTGTGTGGCCTCGTGGCTATTGATGCATGACGGTATTGTTGTAGCATTGTTCTTTTCTGGAAACATGCACTATTATATAACAAATCAAGAACTCTTATATAAAGAAGGCAAGTAAAGAAGAAAAATAACCATTTGCACTTTAAGACAAATTTGCTCACAATGAAGTATCTTGCATTATAAGGTTCCCTACAATATTTTTTTGTAAAGTATTTGGTTGTCTTTTGTGTCAAATATTTGATTGCAATTCTATAATTTGATTCTCTCATTAATTCTTTAGGATTCTTACTCCAGGGCGGAGTTGTAAGAATCCCTTATGAAGTATTGGAGGTCCAACAATTTTGCATGTTTATTGTACTTTGGAAATGTATTTGAAGTCATTTGATTTGGTTCAAAATTGAATAGAGAGATCAAGTGTTTGTAATGATGAAGGTCTTTGAATGATGTTCCTGATTGGTCATTTTTTGATGCTACGACACTTAGAGCATACAATACTTTATTTCTTATTTGCAACACTTCAAAGTTTTGTTTGTGACACTTGGCAGTATTTTACAACAAATTATTTTTGGTACTTGAAGCACTTATTTGGATAAATACAACGAGTATCAAAGACTTGTTTAATATTATACACACTTTAATTCATACTGCACAAGGATCAACTATTCAAATTAACAAAACGTCACTAAGTCATCATGTTACTTAGGATGTCTTAACCCATTTTGATGTCACTAAATCAAAACAAGTTATTAACAAATGGGTTAAGACATCTTCATAATTACGATATACTTCAACATTCCTCTCCTATTTCTAAATCCTTCACATGTCCTTTTGGATTAGCATTTGTTGATGGTGAAAAAGGGGATCTCAAACATCATCAAGTTAAAGATGATATAGGTGAATTGGATAAATAAACTAAGGTTAAATTTGAGGATAAGCAAATTTTCATTAATAGACCCTGGGAAGAGTTGTAGTTCAAGAGGAACAAATTTGGCTCAGGATATGAATAGAATTAGTTTGACTTCTTTCAAACTCTTTCATACTCTAGACTAATTAGATTTGTGAGAAGGGGGTTTCTTGATGACGATTTGAACAAAATCAAAACTGTGTGGAAGAGTTTTGATTATCTGATGAAGAGCGTCTTAGTTGGGTAGTGATTGGACGACAGAGAAGTGAAGTCATTGGTCAACTGCTTGTCAAATGAGGACATATCAAAGGGTCCTTATAGTCTTGTAATGGAATTCGATGGATTTTCTGTCTGTACTATCTTTACCATGCCTCTTCCTTACTGGCCACCTATAAGAGGTCGTTGGATAGAATATCATTCCCAAGTGATCCAAAAGTAGAGAATGGGTATCGTTAGATGATGGAGATGAGGTTAGCCAATTTCATTCCATTTTTAAAGTTAAGGGCATTAGAGGAATACTATTGATGCTAATAAGTTGAATGAAGTGCTTGAACTTGAGGTGTATGATGGGGAAAAAGAGGTTGTATTTGAACAATGTCAACACTATCATTGAGTTGGCCATATTGCATTGTAATGTTCTGATCTTAACCCATATAATTTTTGTGGGAAGACAAATCACCTTTTAGAAAGGTGTCATAAATGAACAAATATTATGAGGAAACAAGTAGATTTTAGATGCCAAGTTATTGGAGCGGTCTTATTGTCGGGTTCATACACAAGTTCATACATTTTTGTTAGGAGATATTTCTATTATAGATGGACATTCACGTTTTGATTTGAGACTGGATCATTTTAGGGCATGATTGGATTCCACTTGATGTAGTCTTTTGAGTTGAAGATCGATTCTTCCAACTCTTCTCAAAGATAATATGGTTACCCTTTTCCACTTTTAGGGGGGTATATTGATATTGTTGATTTACAGGTCCCAAGACCTCTCACCTTTCAATTGACGGGGGAGCGATATCAATGATGGTTAATGTCATACTTCAAGTTTCAAAGTATACTTAATGATTTTCAGCATTGTGATTTCTCTAGGATGATGGATTAAGGGTTTTTTTACTTTAGTTTATTGAGGATTGATTTATGGCAGGTTGATGAATTGATGATGGATTTAGGATTTGATGATGTTGACACAAATCACTCACATAGAGTTTTGGGTTGGTTAGTTTAACTTTAGAGGATATTTTCCAAGATAGTTTAGCACTTGGTGTTTTTGAGTATTTTAGGGGTTTGATGATATTTTGAGAATTTAGTCACTTGCATATTTATGACTTCCATGATTGTTTGACACTTTGATTGATGGTTTAGTTTACTGATTTGGAGTAGCACCAAAAATCACCTGGTTTACTTCTCAAGTTTTTGGTAGGATTACGATTCACTCATTGTTGAATCGTTCATAGGTTTTCATACATAATGTTTCATGGGATATTTGATTGGGCTATTGGTCGACACTTTTTTTTGTCAAGTGGATTATAGTCAATTTTTTACGGGTCATTTTTTTAGAGAAGTTTTGTGAACACATTTGTTCACTTGATACTCTTTAGACTTCACAAGGATGGTGTTTTGACATTGCCAAGTACACATGATTATTTTTCATTTTATCTTGACATAATGGATTGTTGGGAATTTTCAGGTTTTGGGATGTGTTGGACTTGCAACCAATTCACTTCTTATTAGGTTTTTCTCTCATCAATTTTGGGTTCACATTAGTGAATACCTAGAGGTTATTTGGCTCATCTATTGTATAGTGAGTTTTCTAGACTTGGTATTTGACATCCTTTTGGCAATTGTTTAGACAAATATTCATAGAAAATCATGATGTTTTAGACCATGAGTATCAACTTGAAGACTTGGATGTGTTACCAACATTTTCACTAGTCTTTGTTACCTAGCTATTACTCTTGTATGAACTTATGATTAAGGGGGAGATTGTTAGCAATTTTTCTTCTAATCATTAAGTTCTAAACCACCTTATATTTATCTTAGGTATATTCATTATCCTAAGTAACATATATTTAGTTATTTGGAAAATTAAAAGTGGTAATTGGAGGAATGCACTATATATTGCATTATCATTTAAATAACACGATGAATAATGATTCCGATTTGTGCCTTTCTGTCAATTCTTGATCGTCTTGTTCTTCATTATGTCTTTCATTGGTTTCTTGTATTGCACTTTGATTGCCACAATACCCTATAGTCAATTCCTTGATTGAAAATATGAGTTCACTCATTCGATCATGAATTCAAACTACCCCCATGCTAGAATTAACTACACCATGATATTCTATGTTGTGGTTGAAAGGGGGATCACCTTCTACTTTTTGCAAGACCAAACTATTGGCCTAGAGCCAAGATGAAACATGTAACCAAATGTGGTCTTCCTCTCATCTCCATCTCTAGCCCAATATAAGTTGGTGTATCCAACTAACTAGTTCACATTATTACCACAATACTTTATACCAAAATAACAAGTATCCTTGATATAACAAAAAATAATCTTTGCAACCTTGAGGTGGCTTTTTCTTGGATCCAACATGAATCTATAAGCCACACTAACAACAAAGGAAATACCAAGTTGATTGTGGGTTAGATAAATGTGGTTACCAACAAGTTTCTTGTAGAGAGTGGCATTGACTTTATGAGAATCATACTAATTAGTCAGCTTTACTCTTGATTGGAAATGTCCAACTCACAATTTATAGTCTTCCATTTTGAATCTATGTAATAGATTCAATAAACATTTAGGTTGAGAAATAAAGATACCATCATCTATTTGTAAGACTTGGATGCCCAAAAAGAAATGCAATAGACCAAGATCAATCATTTCAAAAGCATGCGCTAACTATTTCTTCAAATCCAAAATTAAAGCAACGTTACTTCTAATAATTACTAAATCATCAACATATAGTGAAAAAATTGGGGTTTCTCCATTTATATGTAAAATATAGATACTACGATATGATCACAAAATTTGAAATAATCCCTAGGGGATTATTTCAAACCATACAAGGATTTATTTAATCAACATACAACTAACATCCTTCTCAAAGCTAGGGGGTTGCTCCATATAAATATCCTCAGTGAGATCACTTTGTAAAGAATCACTTTTGACATCCATCTTATGTACCTCCCATAGAAACGAGCAATAAGGGAAAGAATCAGTGGAACATAGTTCATCTTTGCAACATGGGAAAAGGCTTCAATGAAGTTAATGCCTTCTAGCTAAGAAAATACTTTTGTTACCAAGCGAGCCTTAATCCTTTCAACAACACCTTCAAATGTGAATTTGATCTTGTAGATCCATCACCATTTCACCATGTTATTTCCTTACAGACGAGGAACTAAATCCCATGTTTTACTCTTCATCAAGGATTGGTACTCATTAGTCATAACATATTTCTCCCATTCAAGTCAACCATATGAATTTGCATATGTATTGGTATCACATGCCTCTAGCACACATGTCATTAGAGAAACACTACCACATTGTTTTTAACCTCTTGTTTTCCTTGAGTCATTGATATCACTTGTATTAGCACCAACAACTCCATTTCTCATAGTTGTGCATCTATGAAGACAAATGTCCCTTGTAGAGGTAGATCCTACATCAAAATAACCATTACTTGAATAATCAAGTGTTCCAAAAATTGTGGTCAAATTTTCCATGGAATGTCGATTACAAGTCATTTTTGATACATGAGCCAATTGTCTAGTCGAAAACCTAATTGTGTCGTAGTCAGTCGATTTAAAAACCTTCAAAATTTCTATTGGATCGCTACTTAACAACCCAAAAGGAGAATTCAACAAAGTAATATATGAGGTCTTCTCATCAAAGACAACATTTCTCCTAGAAATAATTTCTTGTTTGATTGCATAGAAAATTATGTAGGCCTTTGTCTCTTCAGGGTATCCCACCATAATACAAGCATGAATACTTGCATCCAACTTCCTTCTCTTATCATATGGAATATGAGCACATGCTTTGCATTAAAACGGTCTTAAGTGTCCGATTGAGGGTTTTATTCCACTCCAATTCTGAAGAGGAGTCATATCCCATATAGCTTTTGTTGAAACTGTCTTTAGAAGATAATTTGAGTAGTACACAACTTTTTCCCAAAACTTAGTCAACATCTCTTTGGTTTGAAGCAAACACCATGCCATTATGTTCTATTCTTCCTTTCAACAACACCATTATGTTGAGGTGTGTAAGGTATACATCTCTCCCAAGAGATTCCATTTTGTGAAAAGTATATTTCAAAAGTCTTGTCCACATATTCTTCCCCATTGTTAGATATTAATCCTTTCACAACTCACCTACATTTTTTTTCAACAAATGCCCTAAATTCCTTGAATTTTTAAAAGACGTGATCTTTATTCTTCAAGTAATATACCCAAGTATACCTAAAAAATTCATCATTGAAATACAAAACATACCTTGTACATGTTAGTGATGGTATATTCATGGTACATAGGTCATTATGGATAAGTTTTAGGTGGGCCATTTCTCCCCATGATTTCCCCCTTTCAAATGTATCCCAATGATGCTTCCAAGATCACACCCTTCACATACATCATTAGGGGAAACAACCCTAGGTAGTCCATTAACACTATTATGCTTCACCATCAGGTACATGCTTTAAAATTTGGATGTTTGAGTCTTTCATGCCAAAGTCTACTCCAGTTGTTGATATTGGTTATGAGTATAGTCAGTCCTAGATCCTTTTTAGGAAAGTCACACAACTTATAAATTTTGTGCTTAGGTTAAAGAATAAACTTTGGAACAACAACAAAGTTATTGTTGTATATTTTACAATAAATCGATCTAGCCAAAAAATTCAACCTCCTTGCTAGTCTAGGTTAGTTGGGGTACATATGAAAAATTAGAGCTCAAACTTGGTACATTATATATATCAATGATCACACCATTCAGACAATCAATTTTACCACAACTAAAAATAGTAAGTGCATAATCATCTGCCATAAATATTTCTTCTTCTGCAACCTTACTTAATGAAGAAAAGAGAGAAGTTTCCTTAGCCATGTGATTGGTACAACCAGAGTTGACTATCCATTCACTTTTAAAACTGCGAGCATGTAAGGTCCGAGAAGTACTAATAGTGAGCGTGTAGTTATCTTCCGTACCTTCTGAAAGTTCATGCTACAAGTTCATCGAATATCCAATTGACACGTCTCCTCCAAGCGTCTTGACATTATCCCCAAGATCTTTAGTCTTCTTCCAACAAGCCTTCTCCATATATCATAACTTTTTGAAATAACGTCATGCCTCCTTCTTGTTACCATTCTTAGTTGATATCCTTGATAGTTTAGTCAATACAATCTCATTCTTTTGTTAATGTTTATGCCATTATTATAGTTCTTTGAATTTCATTAGATAAGAGAATAATAAGAACAAGATCACTGAGAAATACACATTCTCAAGAGACACAACATTTATCCCGGGAAACCCTCTAGGGGAAGAAAACCCAACAAAACTTCCTTATCATAAATAGCTTATACAATGTTCAAGAGATAACTCAAACCAATACAGAAAGTCCTCCCCAAGAGATGCGCCACTCTTCTTCTCCTCTCTCCAACTTCTAATTGCAGCTTGCCTCATAAGAGAATGAGCAAGTGAGTTGTGTGTTTGAAGTGAGGCGCTAGCCTCTTATTTATATCAATCTGGCACATGTGAAAGGTCACCATATGGCAGGGCCGACCTCTCACTCTGGTGGGTAAACCCACCTTTAATTAATTCTGGGTCTTCGATTATAACTGCTGGGGCCGACTTCTTATTCTGCACTTTGTAATTGTCCGATGACCAATCCGCAAAAGGGGATTTGGTCCTTATACAATTATCGACATGATTAATCCTCAATGGGGATTAATCTAATAATAATAATAATAATAATAATAATAATGACATGATTAATCCACAATGGGGATTTAATCCAATAACAAAATAATAATAAGAATTCTCTTCGCAGTTACATTATTTCAACACTCCCCCTTAACAAGAAGGGTATTCTTCATCAGCAACAGGCGAGAGAGGTCTGCATCATCAGTGGCATATTGGAGGACAGTATCGTCAATATCATCTTGAACCATTGTCTAGCACATTTACGAGTCATCAGAAGTTTTCTTCATCAACAACATTATTATTCTTGAAAGAATGCTATCATCATCTGCATCAAACATGTATCAGTAAAAATGATACCTCATCACAGTACTACACTAGCTCAATGTCACAGCGGTTAATCTGGTAGCTCAGTGTCAGTCACATCTTGCTTTACGTCTAACAACTAGGTCAGAAGCAAGTAATATCATCATCTCGCTTTACGTCTAACAACTAGGTCAAAAGCGAGGAATCACAACATCATGCTTTACGTCTAACAACTAGGTCAGAAGCATGACTCATCTTTCTTTACATCTAACAACTAGGTCAGAAACAAGGAACACATCAACATCTCACTTTACGTCTAACAACGAGGTCAGAAGCGAGGAATCATCGACATTATGCTTTACGTCTAACAACTAGGTCAGAAGCATAACTCATCTTGCTTTATGTCTAACAACAAGGTCAGAAGAAAGGATCACACAACGTCATGCTTTATGTCTAACAACGAGGTCATAATCATGACTCATCTTGCTTTACGTCTAACAGCTAGGTCAGAAGCAAGGAACCACCAGCGTTAT
>ML801462.1:126976-142707 GCA_009831015.1 Picea engelmannii | reverse complement strand
AAGAGATGCGCCACTCTTCTTCTCCTCTCTCCAACTTCTAATTGCAGCTTGCCTCATAAGAGAATGAGCAAGTGAGTTGTGTGTTTGAAGTGAGGCGCTAGCCTCTTATTTATATCAATCTGGCACATGTGAAAGGTCACCATCTGGCAGGGCTGACCTCTCACTCTAGGTGGGTAAACCCACCTTTAATTAATTCTGGGTCTTCCATTATAACTGCTGGGGCCGACTTCTTATTCTGCACTTTGTCATTGTTCGATGACCAATCCGCAAAAGGGGATTTGGTCCTTATACAATTACCGACATGATTAATCCTCAATGGGATTAATCTAATAACAATAATAATAATAATGACATGATTAATCCACAATGGGGATTTAATCCAATAACAAAATAATAATAAGAATGCTCTTCGCAGTTACATTATTTCAACATCTTTCTCTCGAATGCATGCTTGATATCTTTCTCTATATTTTTGTCGACCTTTTCCCTTAATCAAATGGGCATGTTTCTTAACTTCAAGTTTCCCTTCAACAAGTAATTTGTTTTGTGCCCTAATTAGCAAACCATAGAAGGAATCAAAGGAATAATCCTTACTGTCTTGTTTTACGAAAGCCCAACTAACACATAATGTGAAACCTAATACATCATAGGGTGTCTTTAGATACATCAAGATCAATTCTATTAGTTGGCCATATTTCTTGGGAAAATATGTTCTACATTCACCCAATTTAAAAAGTAGCTCCTCCACATGGGGAAAACAATATTCAATTCTGTCAAAGGAGAGGATCAAGATAGATAAACTCTTTCTCAATGTGCATAACCTAACTTTCATCATACTTGTCAAATGATGTCTTCAATTTCCTTTAGACCTGATTAGAACAATTGATCTCGCTTATATAAAAGTGAATCTCCATGGATATGTATGTCATTATAGCTCCTAGAACCTCATCCTTCTTCCCATTGATGATAAATTTTTGTTTATCATCCTTCATATCCGGAACACCAATCTTTATAAATTTCCAAAGTGTTATGCTCTTTAATAACATTTCCATATCCTTTGCCCACATACCATAATTTTGGCCATTCAAAACCACAAGTTCTTGATTGGAACTCATAAATTTGATCTACATATTTAAACCTTGATTCACTCTTCTAGTTGAAACCTAAAGTTTATCTACCAGAGGGATCGAAATCAATGACAATGCGATCAAGTGAAAACATCCAAAAGACTTGTAGACAACAAGCTAGATCTCAAACCAATATCTTTGATACCAAGTGGGAGAACAAGGGAATTAATAGATCTAAAGATTTATATATTCCAAGAAGAGGTGGTTTCTAAAGACACCATTACAACACTTAAGCACAAGTGAGCATAGCTCAACACATAGAAACACACAAAAACCATAAAAAAATAATAAACTTCAAAGATAGATTGATTCATAATACCCCCCATGCACAACCTCAAAGTATACTAATTCCCTTGAAGTGAGAAATACAATTAACTTTGATTATCTAGGGCACACACCAAACTCTTTGATTTTTGTCTCAAATTGAACATTAGTCAACCTCTCAGTTGCCTCTCCTAGTTGACTATCGACTGACTACCTCTAGAAGGTCCAGGGGTCTAATGAACTTGTTGTTATAATAGATGGTTAAATAGATTGAGTTGAACCTTGATATTGAGCTGCTATATACTCAATATCTATCCCAGACAGAAGTACCAAAAAGTAGTCAACCTATCGATCCCCAATACATGCTACCTACTAATGAACCCCATAACATATTATAAATGGATTCAACTAGATATTTTACCCAAATAATAATCACTCCTACATTCATACAAGAAGTATCGTTTATAGAGTAATGTCAAGTATATAATAGGCTAACAACAATATTT
Source organism: Picea engelmannii (assembly GCA_009831015.1). NCBI lineage: Eukaryota > Viridiplantae > Streptophyta > Pinopsida > Pinales > Pinaceae > Picea > Picea engelmannii. Next base: position 140,810 of record ML801462.1, on the reverse strand, counting down.
TCTTAAGTTTTACACAACCTGCATCTATTTCTATAACTAAGTAGCTAGCTTGGGTGCAATTAGATCTCTCTCTCTCTCTCTCTTATAGTTTCAACACATAGTCATAAGTAGCCTTCATTAGAAAAGCATTTGTATCTCACACACTCAACAAAATCCAGTTTTCTCTTCAAATTAAATTTGCATTCTCCTACAAGAATTGTAAGGGGAACTGGCTCCACTTCTTAGGAAATGAGGAGTTTTGGCTCCATTTCTTAGGATATGAGGAGTTTTCATAGGATAATAGATTATATTTAATTTCACAACAATAATTACTTTAATTGAAATTGTTAAAGAAATCAAGAGAATGACACAAATATTTGAATTTGAATTACAATATCGAAGTCTAAAATGACAATTAGAGAACAATTCAACCCAAATAACAATAATAACAATAATACAAAACTTAATTTAGAGAGTATAAAAGATTGCATGTACTAGGGAATAATTGTAGGAAGTTCAATTTTGAAAGTAAAAATATCTCAAACTTGAATAACACAAGTGATAGAAAGGAAGATACAAAAAGCTTAGTAGTTTCACTCCACCACAAAGTGAGGGATTAGGCTGCAGTGTCAAGGGCTACACAAATTCTAGAGAGGGCCACTGGCCAATTATGCATTGATTTGCTAGAAAATGCAAATTACAGTGTTTTGAAGATCAAGGTCAAACTTAATGGTAGGGGCACAATTACTGCTGAAATTTTTACGAAGTGTCAGAAAAGTAGACATGAAAATACTCTGTGAAGGGATTGGATAGATTCTAAGGAGTTTGGAGAGGAGATGCCAAAACAGGTTAAAATCCACTATTCCAGGCCACTTTTTGGCGATTTTTAAGAATTTCAGAGGGGAAAAAGGGACCTCAGATGGAAAATATGGAAACATTTATTTACTCAACATTTTATGTGCTCATCAAGCCCAATAACTTTTCCTTAGTGAATTTTTTTCCAGGAATGCTTAGTTTGGGAGATAGCTAGTTTGCCTAAAAATTCTATGTTTGGAAAAAGAGGTGAAAAATGACAAAGTTGTCATTTTCATATTACTGCAAATTTTGACTGGAGCATCATATTGACAATATGAGAGTTTTTTTGAATTCCATTTCATCAATATTATCAATGTCTTGTACAAATGTTTCCCTAGTTCTTAATATATTTACCTCTAAAAGTGACATAAGTTGGTGTCTGGGATTAATTACACTAGGATGAAAGGTGTACAAAAGGGGTAAATTAACAATATTTAGATGAATATAAATTTCTTCTTATATCTATGAATTGTGCAAGAAAGCATTCATTAGAAAGATCTTGGATAGAATAATACATAAATTCAACCAGAATTGTGATTTAAGTAGAAGAATTCACATGAAATTGGAGGGAAGATGATTGGTGACCTTAAAGGGAAAAAATGTGCATTTGTTCTCAGAGTTGTAAATTATTGTTTTTAGCTAACAAATGTTGTTGTATGAATTTTTTCCAGAAAGGGTAATCTACAGATATGAGGAAAAAGGCATGGACAATTCTTCAAAATGAGCACGTGATTTCTTTAGGAACTGGCAAGAATCAGACATTTGGGTGCAGTGAGAAATATGGAAGACCTTCAATGAAATTTAAATGTGGGAAAAGAATGTTAGATGAAATATATACATATCAAATGTGGATGCTAAGTAATAAATCCCATCTACAATTCATGATAATGTATGTGCAGTAGGTACACATGGAGGTGCAAAGCATGGAAATACGAAAAGTGGTTTAAATAGAAGGTAAAAGGGTTTGAACCTTGGATTAAGGATGACCATAGACACTCAAGGAAAGACTGTTATGCCAAGGATTCTTCACAAGAGGCACTCAAAGAAAGAGTGTTATGTCAAGGCTTCTTCACAAGATGATCAAAGGCCAGGAATGAAGAATGTTAAGATATGAATCTAGGTGCAACCATGAAGGTTTGGGAATCCAAGAATATATAAAATTATATATAAAGGAATTTACTACAAGAAATCCACTTATGTTAATTAGAGTGCCCAGTGGAATCAAGGTGCAAGAGTAAATAATTCATTAGATGAAATAGTGAAAGTACATTCACTCTAAGGGATTCCAATGTAAAGATAAAGTAATGTAGTGTGTGTAGATCTATTCTAAGAGGATAGAGAATCCAAGATGCTAGTATATTGATAAAGAGGGACATAATGCATACATGACATTCATTATAAATGATAATTATAATTCAGACTTCCGAGAGAGGAACTACATAAATTGAAGGGGATTTTATAATTGGACAAAGTCCCTGAATAACTTGAGATAGTGGAAAATGTACCACAAGGTGGATGCGAAGCTAGTTCGAGCATATGGCAGAAATCAAGAAATGGTGTTTACGATGAAAGATGATTGTTGATGCATGTAGAGTATGTTGAATCCATACCAAATATATTTAAGTGAATTTCCAATGTAGAATGGGATGACAAATCAAGAAGAACACAAGTAAGGCAACGATTTTTAGAAAGGAAATTCTTAAGAAGGCACTCACAGAGTAAAATAATTCTATGTTTGACATTGTATGCAAAGGAAATGGAATCTGAAAATGAAACCATATAAATTGGAAGGGAATTAATTGTGATATCATAACACTGGAAGTACGAATTGAGGTTACAATGGGATGTAAAATAAAGTTGAGTCCTCCAAGGTATTTTTTTATGAAGCCAAAAAGAAGAAGAGGGCATATATGCAGAATTACAACATGTTGGAATAGTGATTAAGGAAGTCAAGTTTAGGCTCAATTGGCTAAGGAAGGAGAAGAGAATAGTGCAAGCACCACAAATGCTGAAGTGTTTAGATAGGGTAAAGTTGGGTTATATGGTCCAAAAAAGTAAGTGGATGTTGAAGATCCAAGGTAAATAAGATATAATGGTTGGAAATGTAAGGTGGTCAAGTGTGATTTGGATAGAACATGATCAGGGAAGAAAGAAATCATGCACAATGATTACATTAAGAGCACAAAAGGCTACAAGAATTTTGTGATAATTGAGGATAGCTAGGAATAACAAAGGGAGATGAAAATGTTAAAGATATTGATGCATTTGTTGTAGCAACAAATGTGACCATGACAAATATGACAACCAAGGATAGCCAAAGATGTTGGAAAGGGAACATAAATGAAACATTTCATTGTGTTGAAATGTTAAACTAAGGTTGATTTCAAGACTGGTTTGGTCAAAGAAATGGAGAATGGATATTTATAATACAATATTAATATTCAACTAGAATAATGCATGTTACTGCACTATGAATATTGAAAGGATCGACCCAAAATTAAGTTGAGACAATAAATGTCTACATAAAGGAAGCAATTGTGGGGCGACGACACTAGTGGGACATATCGACTAGAATTGCAAAAGGACAAGTTGTATTTGGTTGGAAGGTGCTCAACAAGAATAAATAGGGAAAATATGGGTAGAATGAAGGCACACAGTAGACATAATCCAGAGGAATTCAAGGACAATCATCTACAATGTAAAAATAAAAAAATATATACAATTGAAATAAATATGCATTGGAGAGCATACTAGAAGTAATGCAAAATGCATATAGGAAAGATGGAATGCATGTACACTAGTAGGCATGTTGAAGAATAATGTTTGGTGCACATAGACATGCATTAGTGCATGAGGGAATGCCTAGTTATGCTTATGGTCTATTTGTATACTTGAGTAGTTTGTTGATATTTATGAAATAATGATTCTATGATATTTGAATATGACTAATGATGGATTAGGTATCTAAGAAAAAATTATGGCATGGTTGAAAGTGGTGATGTTATTGTTGATAACCATCCATATGAAGACAAACGAGGATGGTTAAATGTTGAATAGAAAGTTGATAAAGGAATCTTGTGAGCTTCTACAAGTTACCAGATAATTAGGTAGCATCAAACAAATGAATGACATCTATACATGTATGAAATTGATATCCTTATGCTATATAAATGTTGAAGGGAATTAGGTAAGAATTCCCTCCATGAGAACATGAAGTGATATTAGTATGTGTTTTGAATGCATTTATTGGAATGATATACCATTCCTTATGGTTAAGGCCGAGGCCTGAGATATTTACAAAATTGTGTAGTTATTGAATGCATTTATATGGATAATAGCATGTTAGAATTTTGTTGGTTGTGAGTTAATAACCAAAGAAAATCAAGGGATATAATCATGTTATATAAATGAATGCCAACAAAGCTAGTCATGTGTGAGGCCATAACATAGTTGGATATGGGAAGGATATAATGCGACACAAGTATTCAATGGTCTTCTTGCTTATAATTGATGTTTGGATTGCAACCTTTTTGCCAACATTGAAGAAACATCAAAGTAATTGTATTCCTAGTGTTGTGTTTGGGTTGAAAAGGAAGGCATATGAATGGTTGAGCAAGCAATAGGAAGGATATGTATAATGTGTCGAGGCATGTGCCAGACATTCCAATTCACCATGCAAAAATGCACGAACTAGATATGTGCTATTTGAAAGTCAATGCAAGGATGCATTATGTAGATATGGACATGGGTTTTGACATATTGATTTATTTTTTAGTAATGTTGATTGCATTAAGAAAATATTGGTACACTGATAATCCATGTGTAAAGAATGATAGATTTATTCCAGTTAATAGATGGATTGATGGAAGTGATTGAACACTTAACAATTCTGAGATCACTTTGTGAACTTTTGTAATTGTTGCAATAAAAATATGTTATGCATGAGATATTGACCATCTGTTTGGTTGGATGAAAGGTTTAGTATATTGCAGGAAACATGGTCTTGAATATGGAAATAACATAAGCAATGAGGAAGATCGATGCTTGCTGCTGCAAGAGCCAAGAAATTATGAGAGGAAATCTCATACTTAGGGAAATTTAAATTTCCTTATGAAAACAATTTGAATTTCTAACTGAAATTATTATGATTTCATCTCATGATGATTGTATGTGTGTGATACAGATGAGATGATGGCTATTGAATCTGGAAATATTGGGAAGTGTTACACATCAAAATTCCTCACTTCGACAATGTCGTAAGTGTCACACTTTCATTGTCGTAAGTATCACACTTTTATTGTCGTAAGCGTCGTAAGTGTTGGATTCACTTTTCCTAAGTGTCGCATCTCGAACGACAACATAAGAAAACTTGCTACAACCCCTAAAACATGTTAGAAGGAGAAGCCCCATCATCTGACAATCAGAACAAATATTTTACCTACATAATTACTCATTTTGGTGACATTTTGGAATAGCAACGCTCCCCTATTCATACATAGGGAGCTCTAGCGCTCCTTGTCCCTCTTAAGGGGGGCATTGTAACTCTATTTTGTCCACTTTAAGGGAGCCCTAAGTTGTTTGAGGGAGTCTTGGAGGAAATCCCACTTTCCTCTAAAGACATCTATGGATGTATTGGGTTAGACTAGCTTGAATCTGACTACAGGGCTGCATCTAAGGAAGATATCACAATTAATGGAGCCATATCCTCAACCATTTCCAAATATACTCAAGGTTGTTGATCCTCTCAAAGCCTATAAATGGAGGCATTTCCATGGGGAAAAGAGAGGAGAAATCAACAAAACATTGTTATTTTGATTGTGCATCTTTTGAGCAAGGGTTGGACAAGGAGGACTTGGAGAGGTTGTTGCAACATCATCTGAATATTGTAAGTTTCCTTTTTATGTTCTCATTAATATACTTGGACTATTTTCTTCAAGTATGTGTTTACATGTGCTTGTCTATGGTTGTCTTAATCTGCATAGATAAATTGATTTTGTCTAATCCATTAGAGTAGGAGATAATTGTTCGTTTCTTACTGTCCATTGTAGGTACTGATTCGAGCTCGCAGATTGGAGCAGATTGGAAAAAAATCATAAACGAGGTACATCATACTTCACCCTCATCCTCTCTTTTTCAATGGAAAAAATGAATCTATAGGAATGGTAGTGTCCAAATGTAATTTTCTGTCTTGGTAGAGGGGTCTGTAATCCAAGGGAAATTTCATATGTCTGCAGGGGAATATTTTCGTAACATAAATTGGCGACTCTATTGGGGAGTGAATTTTTAGCTATTCTTCCTTTGGTTCATTCAATACTTTTTCCTATCCTTAGATCTTATTTTATGATTTCGTTTGAAGTTTCCATCTTCCTTGTCTTTACTAGTTGTCTTACAGAGCCTCTTACTGAAATTTACTGAGTTATTGAGCTTTTTGAGTTTTTCGCAAAATTTCTTCAGAAGTAGCACTCCCCTGCAGTTCAAACCAGGGCGTTGTTTCTTGATCAATGCTCCCCTAGATCCTTCTAGGGAGCGTTGTAGCGCTCTGGTGTCTTGGTTACCATAGCGTTGATTTCCTCTTTTTGGGAAAATTTTCAAGTTTCTTGCTTGTTGGGTCTAGTCTTTTGATCTTCTTCTCTAACTCAGAGCTTCTTCTGTCTGATCTTGGCTCATGTTTGATTATAAACTTATTTTCCTTCATTCTTTTTAATCTTTATTAAGCTGTGTTTTCTTTTTTGATTACAAAATCGACCCTTTATCTCTCAAATTTGGTTTCCATTTTACAACTCTTATTGATTAGAGGAACTCACATGAAAGATTGTTGATTACAGGTCTATTGATTTCCTTTTCTTTGATCTCTTACTCAATTCTTGAAGACTATAAAGTATGATTTGATTTCTTGGTGTTTTTGAATCTTTGATTGAGCAGTTTGATTTCTATTTTTCTTTTAGTCTCTTATTTATTGTTGAGAGTATCTTTGTTTGTATGTTCTTTTACTTCATACTCTTTTCGATCATCATAGTGAACTTTTTCATTATTAGTGAAAAAACAAAGCATTAAACGAACATCATTGTTTTCATCTAAAATCAAACAAAGAAGGATTTATATTATTGGTTTTGGATATTGAAAGTTTTTCTTTGTGATAATTTGGCAAATGTGTGAATTCTTGTTTGGGAACAAAATAGCGTAAACATAATTTTTTGCATTTTTTTTGAGTGTTTGTTAGTGACGAAAGGAAAAATAAACTTTTCTCCTTCTCGTAACTAGAAGCTCATTGAAATTAAAATTTTCATATCATTCTTTTTACCTTCTTGTGGAGTCGAGTCTCAAAACATCATCAATTTCACTATCATTCACCTTTACGTAAAAAATAACCACAAAAATAAACACTAATTAAAATTGAACTAGAAACTTTTCTTTTTAGATATTTACACCAACAATAGACTAGGAATAGAGCTTTCGAATAGGCTGTGAGAATAAATATCCAAATCATTCAAGACAAACACAAAATCTTGTGACAGGGAGAGAAAATCCACCCTTTGTATAAGCATAGTTGGGATCCCCCTCTCACACAGGGGTTAAACACAAGGTCACGTGCAAGAGAGAAACAAATATTATCCCTCCGAGGGTTAACCAATCATAGAGAAATGATCGTATATTGGGGGTTCTTCTTGAGAATCAATTATTTTCATTTGGTCTCAGAGCTTCATGAATTTTGAATTCGTTCGAGGTCCTTTGGAGTTTACCGGTCCATTTGTCCTCAATTCTCTTGAAGAATTTCGGACTTGATATTATGCCCATACGTTCGGACCTGACTGTCGACTGTACCCACCCAGAGGCTGACTGCGAGTTGGTATCCTTAGTGGCCATAATATTTAGGGTCTTTACATCAGGTGAGGACGAAGGGAAGTTTTTGTTGTACCTGGATCAGACATTGGTCAAACTCACTCAGGCACCTTGGAGGGTAACCCACGAGTAAAACCATGAGGGAACTTGCATCAAGGCATAAGTCTATTAAGCAGGCCACCAACCTAACTGGTCCACCCACTCAATCCTGTCCCATTCTCAATTTGTTCACGTGATGTTGGATTTCATCACCAACTAGTATGCTCATTGAGAGAAGTTATCGTTTTGCTTGTTGTTTTTATAGATTTTTTAGCGAATGTTGTTTGTTAACCCTAGCTATCATTAAAATTGGTATTGTGGCTGATAAAGGTCTTCATAGATCACGTAGGATGCAAGGGTTTCTTCTGGAAGGATACAAACCCATACCTCCTGACTCACCTGAAGACACTTATCGTGAAGAGGTTGAAAACTATTCAGACGTTGGGAGTGTTGCCACTCCTTTGATCTAAAATCTCGAGGGAGCTATAGTAGTAGTTTAGGAAGGTCCTACCCCTTCTGCAAACCCGACTTTGACAAACCTTCACGATCCACTCCTTCTCCAAGTAGACTCCTTAGGAAACATCGTAGTTGAAGATTATCCTAGGCTACCATCAAGGCCATACGAAGAATGTGACATGGAGCCTAAACAACCAAATCTTAATGAAGAATTTACTAATCTTGTCCTCTCCACTGAAATGGTAGATCCACATAAAAATCATGTTCGTCCTATATGGAGAACTCCATCAGGTCGTAATCTTTATGAAAAATTTAATTTTATCTGACCACTCTTTAACCCTCCACATAAATTCATCACCACTAGTGCAGATGCAGGACCATCGAGTCAGTACGTTGACCATCCTGTCGGGAAACCAATCAATACTGCTACCACTTCAGGACAACTACCGAGTGAAACATGATTTGTGTTACCTAGTCATTTGCAAAGTACTATGACAGTTACAACTACCATCCCTCTTCAAGCGACAACCTCATACATGCCACAAAATCTCGTTGGCACACCTTCACATCATAGAATGCAAAACCCTATCATACAACAAAACCCAACTGCTGGACAAGTCCCTACTGAGGGGAAATCCTCTGTTAGTGGACAAATCCCTTTCGAGGGCCAACCCTGGGTCAGTGGAAAAATCTTGACTAGGGGGAAACCCTCATTCTGTGGACAAACCTCGACTGGGGGGCAACCCCCATTCACTTGAAAAATCCCAGTTTTTACCCAACCTATGGCAGGGGGACAATTTCAAACTTCTTTTGTCGGAAACCCACAACAATACTGGGGACCATCCTAGGGAGGACCTTTTAATCAACCATATCAGGGAGGATCTTCAAATCCCAAACTGAAAGGCGGATCTCTAAATCCCAATCCTTCTGGACTATATTTTGGACAACCCTTCCCAGGTGTCCCAAATCCCACTCTGGGTCCTCAATGCCAATCATCCTTTCCTCCGAAGCGTCAAAAAAATTACCCTCCTCAGAATCAACCTGGGTACCCTCGTCATGGTCAAGGTGGTTACCCTCCTTAGGGGCAACCTGGTTACCTGCCTCAAGGTCAAACTAGCTATCCTCCCCTGGGATACACTAGTTATCCTCCCTAGGGCCAAAGGGGTTTTCCTTCACCTTTAATGAAAATTCCTCAACAAATGAATCCCGCTTTTGCTGGTCAAAATCCACAAAAACAACATATGGGAGGACCTTTTGGATACAACTATCCACCACAACCAATTTACAATCCTACTGGTGTTCCTATGTCTCACCAATATCATCCTCAAGCTAATCGACAGTTACCTTTATTAGTTACTTTAGATCTACCGGATATGTCGAGATTAACAAACAATCCCATATTACACTCCCCTTTTTGGCCAGTAATTCCAACCAAATTACCATATGATATTCCAAAATTTGGCTATAAACCTGGAGAAGACCCAAATAACCACGTCATGACTTTTCATCTGTGGTGTTCATCAAACTCAATGATTGATGACTCTATTTTTTTACATCTTTTCTAGCGTATTCTTACAGGTTCGGTGGAAAAACGGTACATTGAGTTACAATACAAAACTTTTCAAGATTTCAATTCACTTGCCATGGATTTCCTCACCCATTTCCAATTGCCCATCAGATATGAAACCAGCATGAAAATATTGACCTCCCTTCGTCATACTAACTCTATACATATTTCTAATCATATTCATGAATGGAGACGACGATGACAGTTGATCAAAGCCACCATTCTCAACCAATTGTTGGCTGAATGGTTCACAAAATATCTATTACCTCCTATTGCTCGCGATGTAGCAATGGGTGATGTAGTCACAGAAGAGGAAGCCATCACTCATGCCCAGTATTTGGACCTAGTTTATTCCCAATCTGGTACTTTGTATGAATTGATCCCAAATGCTCCCCTCACATCAACCAATCCATCAAAACCATCCTCCACCACTCATTCATATGGTGTTATGGGTTCTGTCAAAACCCAACTTGTCTCACAATCGAATGGCACAACCAATCATTCAATAACTACCTCGACTACAGTGTAGACTCCTCTCTCATCAAATTCTACCCCTACTAAAATATTCGAAGTGAATGCAGTTCTATTTGCTTCACCACCACAATCAGGGGGGGGGAAATAAAAATAAGAATAAACCGAAGAAAAATAATAATCTTTGAAACTACATAAACACAAGCACAACCACCTGCTGCTGACAAGCAACCACAACACAAACCAAAATTTCCCTATCTCATATGTGTTGAAGATCATTACACACGAGACTGTCCCCACCGGGAAGAAGTAGCTAAATTATTTAAAGGAAATTCTCAACCCGCTGTGTTGACACATCCTTTTCCACAACAACAGTCACTGGTTCCACAAAATACTGCACCTCCACAAGGAGGCAACCCAAGTCATCCTCCTAACGAGGATGCTTCATCGAGTTCACACATTTATATGTTTAATGGTGTATATTTGACAACTCGAACTACGACATATGGCACATCCCCAGGTAAACCTAGTAAGGAAAGCACAACTAATGGAACGGTGACTCATCCACCTTCCACTTCAGTTACCCCTCTGTCTGGACCTCTTTAGATTGAGAAACTGAATTTTGACTCTATCTTACGTCCTCCCAAAAGTACAATTAGAAAGTTGACCTTTAATCCTAACTCTCATGCTACCCAAAACTACAACATCGTTGAAGATTTGGCCCAAACACCTTGTGCGGTGTCGACTCTCGAAGTTCTACAACATTGCCCTAGCAAATGTAGAAATCTCTTGGCAGCCATCAGACCTATAGATCCCGAGTCATCAAATAATATCACATCTAATCTAGACAATTTTAAATCGCGACTCTCTCACCAATTTTCATTCCAAATTGATGTTGTTGTTCATAATCAACATATTCATCGCACTATATTGGATGAGGGAGCATCAACTTGTGTCATCTCCTTAGCTTGCTAGAAAGGCCTTAAATCACTTGTTATTAATCAATCTCCAACCATGTTAAAATCATTTGATGGAAGAGGTTTCCGACCTCATGGATTGTTACAATCATGGGTCGTTCAACTGGCGGGGAAAAACTGTTTCCTTCGATGTAGAAGTAGTCGACGCTCCTCTAGATTACAACTTATTGCTTGGAAGAAGTTGGTTTTATGCCTTGACTGTTGTCACTTCATCGATTTTTCAATGTGTCCAATTTCCTTATCAAGGAAAAATAGTGACCATCGACCAGTTAGATTACTACACCCCTGATGCTCGCACTCAAACAACCAACAATATTCCATTTTTGGGGGATTCAAAGATTACTTATGAAAGTGTAGGGGTAGGTTTATTGAAATATTCTTCGCTCATGGGAACTTTCCCCACATCCCTTCCTCCAACTACGCAACACATTGCAATGGTTAATATGATTTTGACTATGGTACATTAGTCCCTCGAATCATATGATCCATGGATCGTACCTAGTCCCTTAGAATTCGGTACACTAGGTGACACTATGTCGCTTAGTCCTGCAGAGTTCGAGTACGATGCCATTAAATCTACCTCTCCTTCACCCGAATGACCAACATCTGCTGGCGTCTAATTCTTATTCGCTACCATCTTGGTTATATTTCCTATCCTCCACTTTAGATTACATCCTACGGATTTTTCCATCCGATGAATCCATTATGGAAATGCTTAATATCGAGGAGGCACCATGAGATGAAAACCACCATCGTTCATCCTTTCTTCCTGGTTTGGATGAGATTGAAGAAGATATTTCATCTGTATTTCCCACTGATATTGTCGACACTCCCCAATCTTCGATACTCACTCAAGATACAATCTCTGAGGGAAATTTGGGAAACATATCTCAAACAATCAATGTTGACATATCCACAAAAGAAGGTATTGTGGAAAACATACAACTAGGTGCAAACTGTTGAACTAAAGAGATTGAAACTTACACTGCCTTGTTTAAATAATTCTTCTACATCTTTTCCTGGAGCTACGAATAAATGCCAAGGATTGACCCTTCAATCGTTGTGCATGAAATCAAAACTTACCATGGAGTTAAACCTGTAAGACAAAACTTCGTCCAGTTCATCCCAAGAAAACTGTAGCAATCAAGGCAGAAGTAGAAAAATTACTAAAATCTGCTTTTATTTATCCCATACCTCTGATCGAATGGGTTTCCAACATCGTTCTGTTCACCAAGAAACAAGGGACAATTCGTTTTTGTGTCGATTATAGGGATCTAAATAAGGCTTGTCCAAAGGACAATTACCCTATGCCCTTTATCGACCAAATTATTGATAATTGCACTGGAAGTGTCATTTTCTCTTTTATGGATGGCTTCTCTGGATATAACTAGATCAATATTTTACATGTTTATCAACACAAAACAACCTTCATATGCCCATGGGGGACTTTCGCCTATCGTAAATTACCTTTTGGCCTTAAAAATGCTGGAGCCACGTTTTAGTGGGCTATGTCGTATGCTTTCCACGACATCAAACATATTGTTGAACCCTATCTCGATGAATTTCCAACTCACTCAGCTCATCGACAAGATCATATTGGTCATGCAAGAGCAATCTTTCTTAGATGTAGATATTACAACATACGTTTGAACCCCCATAAATGCATTTCTGTTATTGAATCAGGGAGACTCCTTGGATTCGTAGTGTCCAAATATGGGATTAGGGTGGATCCCTTAAAAGTCAAAGCTATTCTTTCTTTACCTCCTCCCAACAATCTTACTCAACTTCAAAGTTTGCAAGGGAAGACAAAATTTTTACGCTGTTTTATATGCAATTATGTTGAAATTACTAAAGGATTCCTGAGATTACTACAAAAGGATGCCCCTTTTATCTAGGATGCAACTACTCAACGCTCATTTGATGATCTCAAGCATGCTTTAACGAATACATCGTTCTTACATCCCCCCAACTATGCGAGAGATTACATCCTTTATTTGGATGCCTCTGGTTCCACTATTGCCATGGTGTTAGTCCAAGAGGATGATGACGACATCGAACATGTGATATACTATTTAAGTAAGAGGGTTTCAGGTCCTGAACTCCATTATTCACATGTTGAAAAGTTGGCTTTGGCGACAGTCATTGTTGTCCAAAGGTTTCGCCACTATATTTTTCTTCACACTACCACAGTCATTGCTGACTCGAACCCCATGTACCACATCTTGACTAGTCAAGTACTTGGGTGAAAATTGTAGTGTCCCCAAGGCCGAGCCCCGTTAAAGATCATGTTATATGCAAAGAATTGTAAATATGTTCTATAGGCTGGTGAGCCAAGTTTTGTATAAGCTGTAGGCTTATGAGTTTTGTTAGGCCAGGGAGCCTAAGTGTTGAAGGCCAGGAGCCAGTTGATGTACTTGTATGTATGCAGGTCAATTAATAAAATATAAATACCACCAGTGCAGACTGACCACGATGAAAGAGTGATGGGGGACTGAGCGTCCACAGAATGGGCAAGGAACTAGGGGCTGAAAGGTGGGAAAGGGGCTGAGTAAGGAGCCTAGGGGCTAAGCCTAGGGGGCTTAGGCCTAGAATAATATTTTATTATTGTTCCTAAAAATCCATGTGCACATTCTTTTATCCTAAGTCCTTT
>ML801462.1:105390-116320 GCA_009831015.1 Picea engelmannii | reverse complement strand
ATATACTTGGCTAATGTAAACAATTGGTTAGCCTTGAATGCATACATCCAAAAGAAAATGTGAAAGTGTCAAACACGAGGAACACTGTATTTTCGAAGTATAGGGTTAGGCTTATATCTTTTATGCCTTACCTTGGATTACAATGTGCACTTGAGCTCACTTGAGCTTAAATGTGAAGTTGTGTTATTGTTGGAAGACTTAGCTTCGCAACACTGGTTCCTTAGCCTCATTTGATTAGTGGGGCATGCATCTCCATTGGTGGTGTTTGTAAGATGTGATTACATTTCCGAAGTGTTTGTTGACTTTACCAATTTGATGGTTGATACTTGGGATTGTTTTGGAGTTTGGAGATGTGGTGGGTTTTGAAAATTTGATTATTTGTAATCATGAGTATGCGCATCTTCATGATTTGGTCATGGTATTATTTAGCTTGACATTGTCTACCTTGCTATCATAATGTAGATGCTCATGATTTGGTCGTGGTATTATTTAACTTGACATTGTCTACTTTGTTATCATAATATTGAGTCATAATGGGTTGTATTAACGTTGCATGGGAAATGTTGATGGCCCTTGTTTAATCATGTTTCTTCATTGAGGTTTAACAATTTATGTTAGTTGAGGTGTTTTGATGCCCTATTTGCCTCATGTGTTGACTTCAATTCTTGTATTTTGGTTTTTTCTTTGATTTGAGAGTAAGCTATGTGAGATTTTTGTTGAGCATCTCCTGAACAACATTATGTTAACCATGGGAGCCATAAAAGACATTGAGTGGTTGGAGATGTTGGGAAATGGCTTGGTTTTTTCTCACTATGGGTACAATTTCATCTTTATTTTATTATTGATTCAATTGTCTGTGTTTGAAGAGGTAAACTTTATCTCATTCACAATGCATCTTTGAGTGCATTATTTTCGCTCATTAATAGGTTTAGAGTTGTTATTATTTTCAACTTCTTGGGTTCATCAATTTTTCTTTTCCTACCTCTCACCTTGAGCTTATATTATTTTTCCTAGATCCTATTTTTGCCATTGCTTTGCTTAGCTTACAATTATCATAATGGTGTCGCCACTCTATGCATTGTTAACCATTGTGGCTATTTCAATTGAGTATTGTGTTTGGTTCTTTCCATGTGCCTTCAAACATAGTTACAAACTTGACAAGAACCCTCTAAAGTTCTCATTTTTTAGAGGTTGTATTTAGTGGCTATTTTTACCCCATTTCAAAAGGTTGTGCTACTAGTAGCACCCTTTTTTCGCAAGATAGTTTTTTGACATTTTGAATTTTCTTAGTTATAAAGTATCAACATTTTTTTTTCCAAATGTTTTTAAAATTTTAGTCTTTTTCTAAAACATCTATTTTTTATTTTTATTTTTAATGGGATTTTTTCATGTCTTTTGAATTTTTTTTCAATGTATTTTTTTCAACCCTAAATTATTATTTTTAAACACCTTTTTTCGGTTTTAGTTCAATGTGTAACTGATAGTCGTAAGTAAATAACACATCTTTTAAAAATTTAACATAAAAATATACATTTTAAATATAGTTATAATTAAAAACATTTACATTTTTTTTTAGTTTGTGAAAAACACTATGTCAATTAAAGCATTTCTATGATCAAAATTGGAAAAAAAAGAAGAATGACATTAACATTTTTTCACCTTTTTTTACATATTTTTATAGATTTCACGTGTAAAATTGACAATATTTACTACTATTTTCCTTGAAGTAATAACTCATATAAAAATAAAGGCTAAAACACATGATATATCATTACCCTCTTTTATCACATTTTTTTTTTTTATGTTTGCAAGTGCTCTTTTATTACATTTTTTATGTTTGCAAGTGCTTTTTTTTACATTTTTATGTTTGCAAGTTATCCAAAGAGATCATTTTGAAACAACTCTTTTAATGGTGGTTGAGGCTACTTCAAGATTTTTCTTTTAATGGTGGTTGAGGCCATGCCAATTAAAGCATTTCTATGATCAAAATTGGAAGAAAAAAAATGACATTATGTTTGCAAGTGCTCTTTTATTACATTTTTTATGTTTGCAAGTTATCCAAAGTGATCATTTTGAAACAACTCTTTTAATGGTGGTTGAGGCTACTTCAACATTTTTCTTTTAATGGTGGTTGAGGCCATGTCAATTAAAGCATTTCTATGATCAAAATTGAAAAAAAAAAAAGAACGACATTAACATTTTTTCACCTTTTTACATATTTTTATAGATTTTATGTGTAAAATTGACAATATTTACTACTATTTTCCTTGAAGTAATAACTCTTATAAAAATAAAGGCTAAAAATCTCATGAGTTATCATTATGTTCTTCTATCACATTTTGTTTTATGTTTACAAGTGCTCTTTTATTACATTTTTTATGTTTGCAATTAAAGTGATCATTTCCAAACAACTCTTTTAATGGTGATTGAAACTACTTTAACATTTTTCTTTTAATAGTAGTTGAAGCTACTTCAATATTTTTGCTACATGAAATTCACTAAAATTTTGTTTTTCCAAAACAACTTCTTACATTTAAAATAAATTATATAAAAAAAGTGATTATATATATATAGAAATTAAACAATTAAAAACAAAAAACATTAAATAAGAAACAATTATTTAGATTAAAAAATGATTTAAAATTATAATAAACAAATAACATTTTAAATGAAAAACTCTAAAAATTAAAAACAAACATATATTTAAAGAAAAACAAACAATACAAAAATGGAAAAAATAAAAAATAGAAAAACAATCAACCATTTATAACCTTCTAGTTGTATAAATGCCCTCCTCCTTCCCTTCCCATCATCAATGCCCTCCTCCCTTCTAGTTGTATAAATGCCCTCCTCCTTCCCTTCCCATCATCAATGCCCTCCTCCCTTAGAAATAAGTTTCTAAAATTCGTCGCTAAGGAATAAAGGCATCACTGAAAAAAAGGGGAGGAGTGTGACACAGACCACCCTACTCCTTCCCCTCCCACTACCGAAAGGGAGGAGGATGCCTCCTTCCTTAGTGGCATGTTTCTAAAACATGTCGTTAAGGGGAGGAAGGCATGGGTGAAAGGAGGAGGAACAAGGTGGGGGCGAGCGGGGAGCGGGGGCCATATCATGGGAATGGAGGAGGGGACGATTATGAGAATCCCATCTTAATCGTTTCATTTTCATATCTTTTCAATTTTTTTATTATTAATTTTTATTTTTTAAAAAATTGTTTTATTATAATTGTGATATAATTATAATTTTATTTTATGTTAGTTGTATTTTTATGTTTTTTTTATTTGTATTTAATTTATTTAATTTTATTTGTATATTTAGTTTTGTTTATTTATTTATTTTAAATTATTATTTTTTTTAATAATATTTTTCATGATTTTTTTTTTTTAAATTTAAAAATAAACAAATAAAGAGAGGGTAAGAAAAATATTTATAATTATTTTTATTTTTTATATTACACATATACAAACTGAGTGGGTCTAATGATTAAGAATAATTGTTTTTTCTTTGGAGGTCACAAGTTCAAATCCAAAGAGGGGTAGGGTATGTATACCTCCGTAGATTTCAACAGTCAAATTGTTGCATGGAGGGGGTCCCTTTTCCCACAAAGAAGGGGGTCTCATATACCAATTTTGTGTTTGGCTTGGTAGTGACCTTAAAAAAAAGATCATCATATAAATTTCTATTTTCTTTAAGTTTTGAATTTTTTTTTTAAATTAAATTTTATTTTTATTTTTTAAATCTTTTTTTAAATAAAAACACATTAAAAATGATGATGGACTCTTCCTTATGGATCTAAACCATAACCATAAATGTATTTTTTTTATTTAACTTTTTAAACATAATGTGCTTGAAGTGAAAAATTAGACATAAGGGAGTGAATATTTTAAGGTTGATTTAATGGTTTTGCTTCCAATAGTAAAGGTCTTTTAAGTAATGATTTAAAAATTATCGTAATTTTAAGTTTGAAAAAAAGGTTGGTGTCACAAATAACACCACTTTTAAATTGTTTTACTATTTTAGTTGTAACCGTGTTGGTTGTAAGGGTGGTAGCAATGGGTGGGATCCTTTTCAATCCCAAAGGAACAATGGAATTATCCTATGCATGGGGGTTAGGAACGCTCTTTAACAACCAAATAGAAACTTACTCGGTACTCTAGGGGCTAACATTAGTAATGGAAAAGAGTATTTGTCGTCTAATTGTTGTGGTAGATTCCACCATAATTCTCAAGTATATGATTAAGAGAGGCCAAACAGATCATAGACTAGACTCAATCCTTGCCAGAGTGCAACATGAAACTTGAAAGTTCTAGAAAATAACATATTTTCATGTCCTCTGGAGAAATAACAAGCAAGTCGATGCAATGGCCAATATAGAAACTAAGTTTAAAACAAGGTTATTATGGGTAAATGGTCTCCAATTTACCGAAGCCATTCATTAATTCTTGATTTAATGACGAGTCCATCGCTCATAACTCAACAGATGCCCCTCATGTGTAGGCTCACTTGTCAAGGTAGAACAACTAACATGAAGAGACTTAACATCCACTCACACATGTATTGGGCTATGGGAGTCAGTGGTTATGAATCCTTGGATTATTTCAACCTAAAGCAGGTGAGATAGAGGACAGGCGAGTATCACTCATGCGGGAGGGAGCCAATATCTCTCATTTGCTTCTTTTTTATTGGCCCTTGGTTTATTACTCTTCTCACTATCTTATATGCAACCAAATTTCTACGAGGTTTGGTCAATGATTGTTGGTAGTTTAATCATCTCTAGTTTTGGTGGATTTAAGTTATATCCTAAACCTTTAATAATCAAAATCTTGGGAATTTGTCGCTGGTTCTAGCATCCCAGTTTTGGACTCTTAGTTTCACATGGTATTCTTTTATTCTAAACTTTGGTACAACTCTCTCGTTTCAAATTTATTTAATGTATGACTCACTATTGTCTTGTGACTCTTCTCCCTTTTTTAAGTATACCATTTGGGGAATTTTTTTTCCTTCTAAGACAAAGGTTGGAACACTATGTTTCTACACAATTTCAAAGGCTCGACTATCTATTGGTCGAGCATTTTCTATTTGGAGATTGGTCAATTCTATTGTTTCTTCTTCAATGTATAGACTATAGGCTTGTCATCTCATAGTCCCATTGCATTTAATATTCTTGATCATTATGGAACCTTGTGACTTTTTTTTTTCTCGTAGAAAAAAAACTGCTATATTCAAAAAAGGAATATACATGTTGTCTTATCAGTCAAACCTTACTAGGCTTTCTTACAGATTCTACCTATTTCAAAAGACATTTTAAGGCCTTTTACAATACAAACTGTTCCAACTGTTCAAAACATTTACAACCTTACAAGAAAAAACATTTTTTAGAGGTGAAATTCCATTGCCTCAATATTTGTGCCTTCGAAGAACTCATAAAAGCCAAAGGCTCCTTTTTGTAGCTGCAGAGATTCTTTAGAGAGTTCATCTGCTTTTGTGTTGAGTTCCCTTAGAATGTGCTGGAAAGAGAGCCATTCAAAATTTCTAAAGGTGAGTTTGATATCTCTTAGAATTCAGGCCAGTCTAGGATTCTGGATGTTGTTTTGGCCTCTTACCTAATCAATAACCAGTTTTGAATCTCTGAACACCTGAAGCTTTGTCAATTTTTTTTCTTTGGTTCTTTCCAAAAGGGTCCAAAGTGTTATCAGTTATGCTCTGTTGTTTGTTCCGCCTCCTGGAGAATATCTGATATGGATATAGTGACTATGGCTGATAAACAACAACACCCCAACACCAGATGCAGGCAAATATCCTTGGCTGGCCCCATCTAAATATCCCAATGGGATGGTGTAATCGATGGGTGGGGGGACTATGAAACGTTGTTTGCTTGATCATGGTTTTGCCTTGAATTATCCAGCTTGAGTGAGTGATAAAGTCGTTGTCACTTCCGAGGAAACTGTCTTATCTTTAAAGATGGCATTGTTTCTTGCCCACCAAATGTTTGTGATCATGATACTTGGAAGACCTGGATAAAGGGAGATTGTTCTGTCTTGTAGCCAATTCCTAAAGCATTCTTTAAGAGAACCATGGTTCCAATAAGCCCTCGACTTTAGTTTGTATTTTATTAAATGCGTGACCTTTTCTCCAAAGGGACAGGACATAAAATGTGAATAGTGGATTCTTGATCTTCTTTGCACAGAGGGAATCTACTAGGTCCACACCAACCTCTCCTGAGGCAGTTGTCCCAAGTCAATAGTTTGTTGTTTAGAGCTAGCCATAGAGTCAGTTTACATCTGATGGGAGCCTTGATTTTCCACAAGGGCTTCCACCACCACTTCATATGTGTCTCCGATTTTTCTTCTAACCAATATTTGTAGCCTAATTTAACCGTGTAAGAGCCATTCTACGGGTTTTTTGACCAGCAAAGGGAGTCCTTAGACCCTCTATCCAAGGTAATGAAATTTTCACATAGTAGGGTAATGAAAGAGTTCCATTTGTCTCATACATCTAGGGGGAGATTTAGGAAATCTGCAGTTTTCCATCCCCCTCTTTCTTTTAATTGGGGGAAACCAATGTTGAGGTTTCTCAGAAAGAGACAATTTTTTCCTTTTAGGAACTGAAGTAGGGGCTAGGAGAGTTTGTAATTGTTTCCAGCTCCCTACGATGGATCTTCGCCCATTCTCATATTTTCCCCATTTTGGATGTGCCATAGAGTCCACTTACCAACTAGGGGGAAGGATTGGAAAAGTGCTTTCCAGACTATTGAACCTTTAGTGGATTTCAAGGGTTCTCGAAACCAATCGGAAATAGCCAAAGAAGGAAAATAATCAGAGTTCATTACTCTTACCCAAAGAGTGTTACCCAAAGTTAGGCGCCAAAGGTTTCTGCCTGCTAAGGCTCGCGCGAAGAGTCTTAAGTTTTTTAATCCCCATCCCCCCAGTTATTTTGGTGTCCCGATTGAGTTCCATTCGATAAGAGGGGGTCCTCCATGTGCATTTTGTCCCTTCCATAGGAAGTGGAATCTTAAATGTCGTATGTGATCCAAGACTCCTTTCGGGACTTCAACTATTGAATTCCAGTAGACAGGAATTCCTTCTAGGACTGCTTTGATTAGTACCAGTCTTCCTCCTCTAGAGAGGAGTTTGTTGACCCAGACGGCTAGGCAGGCCTCGACTTTTCTTATTAACCAACCCCAATCTTATTTTCTGTAGTTATCAGGTTTTAAATTAAAACCCAGGTACTTTAGTCCGTCGTTTTTTTCTTTTTTTCTTTTGGGCAAGGAAAGTGTTGGCAATAGAGGCTTCTTCTTCATTCTCACAGTGATGAAGAAGGAGACAAGACTTTTCCATATTTATTTTCCTTCTTGTAGCGTTGCAAAAGAGGTTTAAAAGATCCTTGAGAGCACTCAAATTCCTTTGAGAGCCGTGTAAGAAGCAGAAGTCATCTACAAACAAAAGGTGTGTTATTGATTATGATTCTGAGACTGCAATACCTTTTAAGAGACCCTTGGACCTTGCCTCTTTTATTAGAAGGCTGAGAGCTTATGTTATCATTAGGAAAAGAAAGGGGGAAAGGGGGCATCCTTGGCAGAGACCTCTAGAGGCTTTGAAAAAATTGGATGGGGCTCCATTGATGAGTATGGAGAAGGAGGCACTTTGGATACATCCCATTATCCACTTGACAATTTTTAAACTCATGCCCATTTGGATTAGTACTAAACACAAGAAGGTCCAGTTTACGCGGTCGTAGGATTTGGAAAGGTCTAGTTTCAGGATGACAACCTTGATATTTATTTTCTTGACTGAGTGGAGCACTTCCTGAGCTATGGCTACAACATCGTGTATCCGTCTGTTATGAAGGAAATATAATTGCTCTTCATCAATGATTTCACTTAGCATGGCCTGAGTCGCCTGGAGATGATCTTGGTGATTAATTTGTAGACTACATTGCAATAATCGATCAATATGTAGTATTTAAAGGAAGACGGAAATTGTTTCTTAGGTATGAGACACAAGAAGGTTGCATTGAGAGGGCCATGGAATCTTCCTTCCTTTTGTTATTATCTTATCATAAGAAACAAATATTCTTTTAGAAGATCATATAAGGCTTTGAAGAATTCCACAGTTACTCCGTCTAGGCCTGGGATTTTACCATTACTCATGGAGAACACAACTGCCTTTAGTTCCAGTTCTGATAATTATTCTTTCAATGAAAGGTTCATTTCGTCGTTAAAGACGGTGGGGAATTTGCCTAATACTTCCAGAATTTCTTGGATAGGGCATCCTTGGGGGCAAAAAAAATATTGTTGAAATTTTTTTCCTTGAGATTTTCCTTTTCCCCAAAGGAAGCGACCACTTTTCCTTGTTCATCTTTGATTTCCCAGATTGAGTTTAGGTTTCTT
Source organism: Picea engelmannii (assembly GCA_009831015.1). NCBI lineage: Eukaryota > Viridiplantae > Streptophyta > Pinopsida > Pinales > Pinaceae > Picea > Picea engelmannii. The sequence goes on along the minus strand of ML801462.1, from coordinate 107,931 downwards.
TGAAAATTTTCAAATTGATGAAAAAACTTTGTGTTGTTGTCTCCTTCTTTTATCCATAAAGCCCTGCTTTTTGTGCGCCATTCTTGTTCCTTAGTCTTAATCCATTTGGTGTGCTTTTCCTTCAGGTCTCTCAGTTCTAATAAATTATTGTTTGTTAAGGGGACGTCTGCCATAGATCTTAGAACCATTGCCAAATTCTCTTCAATGTCCCGAATGTGTCGGGACCTTTTGAACTTCCATGTAGGGAGACAAATTTTTATGGCGTTTTTCAATTTTTTGAGATTTGTTGTGAATTGTACCATAAGAGGTTCTTGGCTCAGAGGGGAGAGTTTGGTCCATGAAGAAACAAATAGTTTCTTGAAATCTTCCTCTCCCAACTAATATTGGATGAATTCCAAGGGAGAGGGGGGGGAGTCGAAAATCGAGGAGTAGTGAAGTGAGACAGGAAGATGGTCTGATATGCCTCCCACCTCTACTCTAGATATGAAAAAAGATCCTGATTTTAGTAGGGCTTCCAAAACTAGGAAGCGATCGAGTCTCTTTGCAACTTCCTCTTCCTCGGTTCTGGAATTCTTCCAAGTAGGAGAGAGTTTCATAAGTTCGATGTCCACCAAGTTGGCCTTTTCAAAGAAGGCTTGGAAGAAGAGTCTTTTCCTGTCGGCCATGGGATGAGCTCCCCAGACCTCCCGTAGGGATAAGGATAGATTTAAATCCCTTCCCACCACCAAAAAGGGGTCCTGAAAAAAACCTGTGGTGACCAAATCCTCCCAGAAGGAGGTCCTATCAACATAAGGCCTGTAAATATTCACTAACGAGAAGGAAAAATTATGGTTCTTGTGTTGTATCTTGATAGAGATTGCAAAGAGGGTGGTAGAAGAGGACAGAGCCTGGAAATTTGGGCTCCATCCAATGAGTAGACTGCTAGAGAGACCAAAGGTGTCAGTAGTGCTGAAAGACCAATTTTGAAGCCAAGAGCTGAAAGTTTCTATGGCTTTTTCGCTAGAGCACATAGTTTCTTGGATGAGGATGACGTTCGTTTTGAGGCTATGGATCATTATTTTGAGGGATAGATTATTTGGGGCACCCCCTAACCCTCGCGTATTGAAAGAGAGGAAGATCATTTAGCCCTTGTAAACGATGCTTTTCCTACTTTAAGGGCCCTTGTGATGGTAGCTTGGGTGCCTTTGCGGATTTATGCAACTGCTTTCTCTTTTGATTTCAAAATGAGGGATTTCCTTCCTACTTGGGATAGAGAGGGAGGGTTTAGAGACAAACCACCAGAAGAAGGGGCCAAGTCCCAAGCTTTTGACTTTAGGGTGTATGTATTTCCCTAGGCAGGGAGGGTAACTTCATGGAGAGAAGGGGAGGCTTGGGAGAGGGGAGACGAGCCAGGAGAGGGAGAGGAGGGGGCCCATGAAGGGGAGGGGGGAGGAGACATCAAAGAGGGAGCTGGAGGAAAGGAGGGAGAAGGAGAAGGAGCTCTAGCGAGGACGACTTATTGAGCCTCTAGAAGAGCTGAGGGTGGGGAAGGGGGTAAAGGGATTTCCGGGGAGGGAGGCGACTTAGGTGATGGTGGAGGGATAGGGAGAGAAAAAATAATTGAACTAAAAAAATAAAGAAGGGGTGAGGAAAGGGGATGCATACCTGAAGAAAGAGTTTGGGACACCAAGTCACCTAGAGCTTGACTGGCAGGTATCCATTTTTCGATGTCCAAGTGACAGTCTAAATTCCTTCCTTCCACTGCGTCGACCACCATTGTCTCCTTCTTTTTAATAGTGGACTTGGTTTTCCAAGTACTTGCTTGCATTTGTTGCATTAGGGAAATTATGGAGCATTGAGAGCATAGGTGTCCAATTTCATGGCAGCCATGTCACCTAAAGGGTAGTCTCCAATAGTCTCCCTTTTGGTTCCATGTAAAACCAACATAAACAAGGTCAATAGTGACTACTAATCCTTCTCTACATCTACTTCAACCAAGATCCAATCCCACCTGCAGTCCTTCTTCGATTCCCAATTGGGTTCCAATTTTACAAAAGATCCTATTTTATTTCCGATGTCTTCTATCGCTTCCCTGGACCAGAAGGTTAGAGGCAATCCAGGAAGAATTGCCCAAACTTTCATTGCCACCGTAGATTCTTTTAGGGGGTCGAAATCGACAGTACAAGGTTTCAAGGACAAGCCATAAGGACCCCAGGACCAGTTCTTCCTATGAATTTCTTCACAGTCTTCATTTGAGAGAAAGGAAAAAGAGATCCATCTTCTATCCAGGAGGTGTATCTTCGAGACATAACCAATAAGGGGTTTCCAGTGATTATGCATCCATCAAGCTAGAGCTTTTTCTTTCGGAGACTTTCCCTGAAGCCTTCCAACCAGATTCTTCCCCAGGAGCTGGGGGATGTTTCTAATGGGAATGTCATCACCCACAACCATATTTGCATGTTCTTTTTTCTCCTTGATGCACCGGGAGGAGATTTTTCTAGAAGGGATGTTGTTGCCATAAACCCCTTTTTCCTCCTTCGAAGGAGATCTCGTAGGGGAGAG
>ML801462.1:92147-105328 GCA_009831015.1 Picea engelmannii | reverse complement strand
TCCATGCGAGGGGGGAGAGGAACACATGTTTGTGAATGGGGGAGGCACGGGGGAGCAATGAATGAGGAAGTGTGGGAGAGAACAAGTGGGAGGGAGGGAGGGATTCTAGAAATTCAGACGGTGACACGAAGGCATGGAGACCAGGAGGGGAGGCCTCAAAATCCACCAACTTCGTGTCATATTCCTCCATGTGTCCTAAGCACATGGAGGGAACACGAGAGGCACCTAGAGAGAGAAGTGACGATGGTTGGGAAATGACCGAGCGAGGGGTACGCGGAGCGGGAAGAGAGGAGCGGGCACCTAAAATCAAGAGACTGAAAACACAGGAGCGTGAAAGGTTTAGGGGGCGGGGAAGGGAAGGCCTATGACCCCCACTTGAGGTTTTATGCCTCAATGGGCTTGGTGTGAGGGGATAGGCTGCATAGCTCCATCTAGCATGATTCGTCCTGTTATCCTCATGGAACCTTATGACTTATTGAAGTTAAGGAGAATTTTAAGGACCCATGAGGATATGGTATAGGGAAATAAAGCTTCCATCTTCTCTCTTACCACAAAATTCAGTGAACTCAGGCAACAATGTATGGCACAAATAACAAAAATCATGAACACTTTTTGGTAGGTCAAACAGTAGTTAGCCATTCTAGAGATAGAATGTAATCATATTAAAAAAATGGTAGAAACCGTGAACAAGGATGCTCATTCAATTGATTCCAATCAAAGGATCTTAGAACAAGGGGAAAGTAGGGATGAGAACAAAGTAATTTAGATGATAGAATCCATGGACATTGTACAACAAGAAATGACATGCAACATCATTGGATTGGATGAAGTAACAAATCATCGCGCCTTTTTTTAGACTATGTTTTTTTAAATAATCCGTATATAAAGTGTTTTTTATAGGATTTATAGCAGCAGATACATCTACAAAAAAATTTCAAAGGACATCAGTAAGCTTAGTATAATCATTTGGATCATATGGACAATTTGAATCTTGTTGACTTTATATATGTCTTGTAACGACCCCATTGTTACGACTCCAAGCGAAGTGAAAAAGTGCATTTTTTTTTTGTTTTAGGCTGGAAGGAAACGACGACACAATTAAACCAAAACCACACCACCTGATGACACACACCATGCACACAAATCATGCAACAAATGACAAAGACTCACACACTAACAGAACGAGCAACTGGGCGAAACATGCGAAATCAAGACAGATGGAAACGACTACCCGCCCGACACAAACACGACAACACCTACAAGCGACGGAAAATATCCACCATCCCGACACAACGACCACGACGACCAACAACTAGAACCTCTATGGCGCGCAAACCAAACGCATGAAGGCGTTACAACCGAAGCACCAACAACGACTACAACGAACAACGCCCATAACGGGTAGCACAGAATCTGGCCAAGTTATCATTTGCCTCTATCCGTAAGGGCATGCAATAATCCCCTCCTCAGGAATCATGTGGTTGCCTAGTGTTAGGCGCGAAAACAATCGTGGCACAACAACCTAACTGGACCAAGGACTCGGGATAAATCCAACGCGCTAGGAGCCGAAATAACTGACAAGAAGAATACATCCACACCCCCAAGCAACAGGTCGGCAAGACGCAAGATGACGCCATTCCAAAGAAAAGCGCAAGCTAAAACACGACTTCGCCAACAACCAAACCCTTAGGCAAGATGTCTAAGTGCGAAGGAGTGAACTGTTACCAAGCTACTATGGTCATAAATGTTATCATAAGGTAAATTAAAGTGAGCGCTTAACAAAATCAAATAAGCTGACTAACAATTACCTACTGACTGTTAAATAAGTGAACTATTGATCTACGTTGCTTATATAATAATTGATTTTTTGTCTAATTTAACAAGTCTAAATTAATCAATAAATACCATCTAAATTAACCATTTAGCAATATATAACAATAAAACCAACGTCAATGTTTAATGCTATTAATCAAAACACTATTAACAATATTAATCTATAACACTATTAACGATGTGTATACAACACTAAAATTATAACACCATCAACAATAATAGATTACAACACGTTGTCTAACAATATTAACAATATTTATGCATAACGCGTTGTCTATTCATTCAATGTAAGCTATCTAACCCACTGGCAGAGATAATGCTCAAAAAAATGTTGTCAACGAGTATCTAAATCGCAATCACATGTTACATGTGAAATCATGGTCCACTAATTCTCAAATCGTAGTTAGCAAATGGAGGGTATTGCAGGCACAATTAGAGATGCACGTGTCGAGCAATAAAAGTTGTTGTTGCTGTCATTTCATGAGAAAAACGCAGACATTCACCTGTATATAAATGCGTTGTCTTTTAACCAGGAAATCCATTACCACTAACCATTAAAATCGCAGCCACCGTGCACACAATAAATGTGAACTTGCAGTCGCGCAATGCATGAAATTTCATAGTAAAATAAAGGTGTAACATAGTTGTGGAAGGCAGGCTATCAATTCAGTGATATAAACACAGATATACAATTCGTGGGGAAATAAAACGCAAATCTATACAGTCAAAATCGCAGTGAGGCAAATTCGTAGGGATATAAAATGCATTTATTCGCAATGATAATAGAAGAGATACTCGTTGGGATAATCACAATGTAAAAACTGTGCATGCTGCCAAAATCGTGGAGCAGAAACGTGCAATGTGTCAATAAAGTCACTAAGTTTTTATTAATGAAATTTGTTGAGTTTTACATGAGAAAAATGCATTAAAAAAATATAAAGAAAAATGTTGTCATGAAGATTCAAAACTCAGTAGTAAGATAGAAAAACGCAGCCCATTCCCATGGTTAAAGTCTATAAGCGACTGTGGTCAAAAATAAAAATCGTTGTGCAATGAAGGATAAAATAGCAATCTGTAAATGTATAAACAAATGGTAAATTCACAAGTAAAAGATCACGGATTTGGTAGTGTGAAACATCACGGATTGACGGTGTAAAGATGTAAATGAAATGTACAGATATGTTATAAAGGGTTCGTTGTCCATTCATTAATAAACTGTGAATATAAATTCTCTAAATAACAATTGTGGATACAATGATTTTGTGGTCAATCTGTATTAACACCGCAGAGTATATCCACCATAAAAATGTGATAAAAACACATAGTAAATTCTACAGGGAGCGTATTAAATGCAAAGTTAAATTATCCATGAATGTATTAAAAACGTAGAGTTAAATTTTTTTGTGGTTGAGTGTGTTGAAATGCAAAGAATATTTGCCATCAAATAAAATAAAACGCAGAGTTAAGTTGCCAGGAATGTATTACAACGCAGAGTTAAATTATCCAGGAATATATTAAAAACGCAGAGCTAAAAATTTTGTGGTTGAGTGTATTGAAATGCAGAGAATATTTGCCATCAAATAAAATAAAACGCAGAGTTAAGTTGCCAGGAATGTATTACAACGCAGATTTAAATTATCCAGGAATATGTTAAAAACGCAGAGCTAAAAATTTCGTGGTTGAGTGTATTGAAATGCATAGAATATTTGCCATCAAATAAAATAAAACACAAAGTTAAGTTGCCAGGAATGTATTACAACGCAGAGTAAACGAAGGAGTTGTGGTGCCAACCATGAATACAATTTGTTGAGGGTAAGATGCCAAGAAGAGTGGGTTGAATGCTGGGTAAGTAAGGGTGACGCAGAGGTTACTAAACACAGTTTTCAAATGTCGATAATATTTAGGATGCAGAGGTGATATAACATGTATAGACCATTGCAAAGGCGGAGATCAAAATGCGGAGATAAGAAGGGGTAAACAGCTGGGCAAAAACATCCTTCGCTCATCATCCATGCACAGAAAAACAGGGCATTAGAATCTATAGGTCGCTATGCACCGAAGTGACGATTGTCGATTCGGCTCCTGGCCGACTGCTCAGGAGTGGACTGATGATCTAGGGATGAGGACGAAAGATAATCACAACCTCTTCAAATAATCAATAAGACAAAACAATCAAAGCAATCAAGGATCGGTGGCCAAGGATATCAATCGATGCAGTGATTGTAAAACTATGATGACTTTAAGTTCTCAATTAAAAACGCTAAGCAAACAATTTTCTTTACACCATAAAAAGTACAGAAATGAAAGCGCAAGATAATTAGTAATCTACCATGCAAACTAAAAGCATGTGTACCGTAGCCCAAGGTGACAGCTCCGAGTCGATGTCCCGCGCGCTCCGTACAACTTCTGCTTGTCGATCGATGTGACTTCACCGATACCTCCCAACCAACGCTAGGGGTACTCTTCTTCCCCCTTAGCCCCCTGAGCCGCAAAGGGGCCACACGCTCTAAACCAAAGAACAACTAGCAACCAACTCGCCTCAAAAGGTCGAGCTAACACTTTTTACCTGAGTTGGGTATCCCAACTCCCACAAGATAAGTCAGTCAAGTCAAAAATTCTGCAGCGTAACGTTACACATACCATAAGAGATCCATCCATCCTCCTCCTCCTCCCTCCTTTATATAGAATAAGTCATTTCTTTCCCAAATTTCCATTTAATTTATTGTTCAATAATTTAATTCAGAAAAATCCTCCCCCGTACACATGTCACCCATCCCCTTCGTTGCACTAGAAATTAATTTCATTAATTATTTAATTACTCCTATTTCCCTCACCCACCTAAAAACATTCCTAGAATCGCTCCTAGGTGTCCCCATATTCCCTTACACAATTTAATGATTTACACCCTTACTAAATTCCAAGTTGAGTTCAATTTAGAAAGTTATTAAAGGCAAGGTTCCTTACTAAGTTGGTCATTCTGTTTTTTCCTTATGTTTCCCCTTTTTCCCTTAGTTTCCTAATTTTTTAAAGTTTCCCTCTTTTCCCATTTTATCTAAAACTCAAATTAGCAAGTGTAGAAAATTATATTTTCCCCTTTTTCTTTTTAATTAATAAATTTTTAATTAGCATATGTAACAAAACAATCATTTCCTTTTTTTAAAAAAATTAATCCCCAAAAGTAATTTGATTTTTTTTTTAAATTAATTGAATTTCTTACCCCCTTCTCGTCACATGTTTAATGATGATTATTAGTATTATTTTTTTTAATTTTTATTTTTACCACAAGTATCACTTAGACCTAGATTTTATTTTCCTAGGTTGAGCGACATTTTATTGGGGGAAATTGTTTTTAAATCTTTCTTATCACATTATTAGTTCTAAGGCCATCTAGGTTTATTCACTTATTAGTTAAAAATGTGACGTGCCCTTCAGGACGCACTAGGTGCTCCAAGGGCACCACTCGCCTCATTCTGTTTCCCTTGCGCGATGTGCCCTTCAGGACGCACTACGTGCTCCAAGGGTGCCACTCACCTCTTTCCATTTTTCTTGCACAATGTGCCCTTCAGGATGCACTACGTGCTCCAAGGGTGCCACTCGCCTCTTGACTGACTTGGTAGACATAAAAAAAACCTGGAGTCAATACTCCTCCAGGTGATCTTGTGGAAGACTAAGGGCATCTAAGGAATAAGGCCCCTGCCTTATTGCGTTCCCCTTAGAATCATCGTGAGCGACTGTTGTAGTCTACCCTCACGACATCGTGGGTCTTCTCGAACTAGGTAATTGTTAACCTATAGTCCGAGCCACGACGGTAGTGTTAGTAGGCTGTGGCAGGGCTGCTACCCACACCTCTCCCTCAATGTCTCTAGTTGTCGTGCGTGACCCCTCTACTCCACATGTGAGTTCGGTCGGCAAGCTATCGTCAGCCTGCATCATCAATGAATCATGTTAGAAATACAATCAATCATCATAACATCTAATTAGATGTGCATATGTCATATCAACAATTAATAAAAACCTAATAGTCCACTCCCTGACTCGATCCAGAGTCCAAGGGGTTTCATAAATGCCTCTGCATCCTCGAGGTCCACAGTACTGCATAATCAAGAGAAACCAATCAATAACACTTGTCTATGTCAATACAACAAAATAACATGTCATCATATCCATAATGTCTCATAATCATAATCAAACGCCCAATAGTATAATAATCCAGATCACTTGCAAGAAAGTGTCCTCAAAGAATAAGTTCGCTCAGTGCGCACAAGAGCGGGATGTTACATGTCTTTACAGTGTTGCCAGCTCTGTTGCAACGATTTTTTATAATATAATTTACCAATTCCTATTAAAAAAAAACAATTTTGGTAGTTAAGACCATGGTTTCAAAATATTGCAATTTTAAGATCAAAAGAAAGGGGTGTAATGATACATGTTGTTAAGGCTGCGGTTTCAAACAACTTGTAATTTAACCTCAAAATAATAAAATGTTACTAGTAATACCATTTTTCAATTTACGGGTTGATTTTAAGGTTTTTGTTAACAACATTACAATGTTTTAAGGATGTGGTTGCAAAAATTTCTAATTTTAACTCTAAAAAAATAAAAGTTGTTGGTGATAGCACCATTTTCGATTTGAGAATTAATTTTTGGGTTTTTGCACAAAAATATGGGTTTTTAAGGCTAGAGTTCTCATTTTAAGATCACAGTTCTTGCCAAATTGGTAACTATGTACGAATATGTTTTACCTACTTAAACCATAACCTTTAGTAATTCATACACATATTTGTCTACTCTTTAACCTTACTTATCACCACATGCTTCCAAACAATTTCATCTCAATTAATCAATAGAATTATCAAACTATATATCTTATTATGGGATACCATGCTCTTTCTACCATCAATAGTTCAACCCTTAGAATGCCCATTCTAATGTTCATTGCCCTCCCCTCTCCCTTCATTATATATATTATCCCTTGTTGTCCATCATATGCACCCATTGCAAATACAACCCAAGCATTTATATCACATATTCATCATCATATTTCCTTTGAATTGACAATGGATGTTGAATTTCGAGATTGCATCACTTTTTCACAGTTCTCAACAATTTGACTCATGCATATATATGCTCCCTGTAGCTATTATATTTTCCTTTACTATTTAACCTACCCACATTGACTATTATAATATTTTATGAGCATGGTCTTCTCAGATTTATTAGCATGTGCACATATTTTGAAGGTGATTTACTCAACCATATTGGCATTGTCTCGATGCTTTCGACAACACCTTCTATACATGATACTACAACTCTATCTTGAACAAACTTTTATGAATTATAACATTGAATAATTTCACTCAAATTCATCAATGAACAAGGAGAGTTGTGAAGGAAACAAGTCCCTGCCTTCGACCGGTTGAGATTCAGAACAAGATAATGCATGTGCAATACGTGTTCAAGTCTATGTAGGAACCGAGCGAGGGATCCATGGTCAGGTCGCCCCACCACTACATCTTTTTTGTTGTCAAGCCAATCCATGATCAACATCAATGGATATATAATTTGTTAGTCGGTTGTGTTAATATAAGATCTGTGCCATTAAAGTTATTAGATGTGCATAAAAAGAAAACATTTTTTATTTTTTTATTTTTTCTATAGTATACTTGCAGTTTGCTTCAAGTCTCAGAACTACAAACTTGACTTATTAGAAATCATTATGGAAGATAACATTTCAAATGAATTTTATACACAACTAGGATTGCAAAGACTAAATTAGGTTTACGAGAAATCAATTAGATTACCATTTTAGCCCGTTGTAAATGCACTTTTGACTTAATATGATAGTATGTGACCCCAACATCAATGGAAAGATAAGCTTTGGTCTTGATTTCCTTATAATGTTGATTTGGGGGCTGATAGTGCCTGATTTCGGCGTTGGTCGATCTATGGGAAGGAAGAAAAGGCCCCCCAATCCATCATCTAGGAAGAGTTTGTGGCATACCCCTTACGAATCGAGATTGGTTCAGATGTTGCATCACCTCAGGGGTTTTTATGACTCGACACCGTCCTTTTATATCGAGCCTAGTCCTCTGTATCAAACATAAGAAACAATACACATACAAAAAATTAATAGTGTACAGAGGTACCGACATAAAACAGTAAGATGGAAGAGTGCAATCTGAAAGTAGAATAATCCATTGTTTAAATATGTCCCCTAGTGTGCAGAGGTACCAATTGAAAACCGAAAGAAAGAGATGTATCTTTTCCCTGCCAATGGAGGGAAGTTTTCTATGTTAAATAACTTTTCCATGAGACTTATTTTCCTAAATCAATAATCACTAGGGAATGGCTGGTGAGTGTGGGCTCAACAATTGTTTGAATAATCATTTGTATATTTTTGTTGATTTATCCTTCAAAACAGTGGATTGGCAGGATGACAGTCGAAGTCACTTGCAGGAAGGAAATGAGGCAAGGTTTATTGCTTACAACTAATTAAAACAATATAATTTTTTTTGTTCATTGCAACTAGAGGAAATTTGTTGACATGTAATAACAACCCCTATCATAAATGCATATTTTTCTATAAACCATGGTTATATATTTGTTTTCAAAAGTTACAAAGCTTGAATAAAAAAATGTAAATCAATTTGTCCATGTCGTGCTACTACTTACATGAAATAAAAATATAAATTAAATTGGAGAGTCGTGGGAAGAAATAGAGCTTCGTTCAATATAAATAAATTATTTATCCATAGTATCTATATACCACAGACCAAAGCCAAGACACACGTCCCAAGCATTTATGTATTATTAAAAACAATTGTTGTTTCCTATTCGCTTTGTTATAATATTGCAAACAAGTGTCAAAGACACGTAACCGCTCGTTATCGAGATTTGAAAATTTTATGCGTCCTCCACAAAGCCTTATTTCTATTTTATTGTATTAAATCATTGGAAAACATGTGAAGTGGTTAGCTGGAATCCAATAATTTAAACAAAAAAATTATCAAATTATTAAAAAATATAAATTAAAGTCTTGTAACATGCCCATGCAAGTTCCAGTCGATATCTTGCCAAATGGCAGGCATGCAAATCTGCAGGCCTTCCAAGGAGAGGACGAGAGTTTATAATCCTAGCTTGTAGTCCTGGGTGAGCTAGGGTATGTGTTAGTCAATCAAGGAGCTATGCAGTAGAAAATGTTTGTGATGTTGCTTTGAGTCTGTTGTTTCCGCCAAATGATGGGAAGCATATAACTCGTAATCTTATCATAATTTTCTCCATATTTGGCATCACGCTTTTCTGTGGAGTTTTGTATTTCTAGGAATTTATGCGTAAGTACTCCAAATATAGAGACATAGCCTAAATATTCAACTTAGATGTTCTACTTAATCTTTCAGGTGGGGCGCCAAAGAAATTCACATATGCAGAGCTAAAAGCAGTGACTAATAGTTTCAGAGATGAAGTGGGTAGAGGAGGATTCAAGATTGTGTACAGAGGTGTTATGCCTGATCAGAGACAGATCACAGTCAAGAAGCTCAAGGGGATATCTCAAAGCGAAGGGAAATTCTGGGCAGAGGTGACAATTATATGGAGAATCCATTATCTCAACCTTGTTCATATGTGGGGCTTATGCACAGTGGATGAACACATGATTTTGGTGTACAAGAACATACCCAACGGGTATTAGACAAATATTTGTTTGATAACCAGGGAGGAGGTTAAAGAGTTTTGTTGGAATGGACCAGACGATATCGAATAGCAGTGGAGGTAACTAAATCCATAGCCTATCTAAATGAAGAGTGCTTGGAATGGGATCTCCACCATGATATTAAACCGGATAACATATTGTTGGACGAGATATTTTGTCCCAAGATCTTTGACTTTGGCTTGACAAAGCTGGTGGTGAGAGAGCGTAGTCCAAGCATGTCGAACATCAAATCTGACACCAGAGTACTCGATGGAAAACTTTTGAGCAGGTGGTTTTGGAGAGGACTGTGGCAGAGGTAATGGAAAAAAATATAGCGAGTGGATTAAGAGATGATCTCTTTCAGTTGGATGCGGTTGACAGAATGGTGAAGACTAAAATGGTGCAAGGAACACTCAAAGTTCCCCAACCTCCTAATCCCAATTTCTTCATCAACTTCTTCTATGCCGATAGCAACGACAGTGGAGATCACATGCAAGATCCACTTCAGGAAATTTAATGTGAACGCATTTATAGATACTGACTATCCTCTCTCCCCTAAAGAGATAGACATAAGCTTCATGGCATAGAATATAAGATGCATTGTTATATTTTTCTATAGATTTACCCATCTATCATCATCTCAGACCTTATATTATGGTATGCATTACAATATTTTTATATTCCTTATATATGCATGATAGTATTTTGATATTCTTTATAGGGTGAAGATTCTTATGCAAAGTTGAATTATGCAAGGGTGGGCTAAATATAGAGGATGTGTTTTTGTTTGTCTTGACGCAACAATGATTATTTATGTTGTAAAAGGCAGGCATGAGTGAAGAGAAGACTATCGCGTAGAACAGTAAAATTGATGATGACTTTGCACTCTAGTTCATACTTCAGATCCTGTATTATTGTTCTTGTCACCAGAATTGGCTTTTCTCCTCCAATTGTTGAGACAACCTTGCATCATAGCAGAAATAAAGGTAAGCTCCCTACTACTATTTTTAAGTTTCTGTGGTGAGGAGTTTCGCATGTGTTGTTAGGATAATCCACAGTTGGTGTCATTTCATCATCGACGTTTCGAATCCGAATCAGGATTCATCATCAGGACGATTCCTGATGATGAATCTCGATTCGGATTCGAAACGTCGATGACAAAATGACACCAACTGTGGATTATCCGAACAACACATGTGAAACTCCCTACTAGCCTAGTTTTCATATTTCCAATTTGTATTCTGTAGAATTGAAACAATTGTTTGTTGTCAAATATCTGAAAATTGAATAAAAAACAATATCTCAGTTTTCTTTATCACAAATATATTGTATATCTGTAAAATTGAAGATTTTTTTTTTTACGTAGAAGTATGAGTGGTAAATTTGATTTCACTCACCTTCTATTTTGTAGAACTCAATTCTTGGTTATAGTGATTCCTTCGAATAGAATGTGAAGCTTTCTCTTCTCCACATATTGCAGGTGGAAGCTCTCTCCCCTTGACATATTGCAGGTGGAAGGTTATTTCATGGAGAAGTGCAGGTAGCTAGCTATCAAAGTATGCATAACATGCGGGGTAACATTACACAAGCTATCAAAGTATGCATAACAAGTGGGGAAACAGTACACAGGAGCATGGAGATATTGAAGGTTGGCTTGGCATGTTACTATTTCATGATCTCCCATACTGGACGTTGCACTATTCTCTTTTGTATGTATGGGAGATCATCTCTCTCGGAGAATAAGAAGGAGCAAGGGGGATGGATGAGTGGGGTTCAAGTGAGTGTGGAAGAAGAGAAACTAGGAGGAAACAAAATCCTTACCAAAAATGCTTATATTGATGATAAGCCACATGCAAGTGACCAAGTGGGAGGCAGTTGGTAGCTCACTAGAGATAGGGTTGGTAGCTCACCAGAGAGGGTTACGAGTTATGCATAGGAAAATATTAAGCATTTAATGTTGGGAATTAATGTTAAGGTGAAAATTAGCATTAATTCACATTGCTTCCTACATATCTGGTTCAACAAGTTTCAAGCATATATTTCCCTAAGTTTGAATCCACTTGCCTCGATATGAGGCCAAATAAGGCTTGAAACTTAAAAATTAGGGTTAAAAAAAAATGAGTTGGAAAACTGCATGAAACTATTGAAACTTTGGTTAAATTGCTTGGTTTTTGTGTCGTACTAATAGGGAAATGCAAAACCGATTACCAAGAGTCCTTGCAGCTCGAAGGGCATGGACTAATAAGATCTAATCGATTATGCACTATGTTTTTATAGTATTTTTTCCAATGAAATCTCGTTATCTACTTTTTCCTGTGAACTCTTAGTGATAATGTAGCTCTGTTATTTTGCTACTAAATATTCACTTTTGCAAGTTCTACAACATACAAAATAATATTTCAAATTAATTATCACTCATAAATAAACTTTAACTTTTTGTTTGAAAAGGAAAACATGTGGTCTTGATTTTTTTTAACCCAACATTTGGACTTCATAAATGGGAGTCCATATTTCTTGCTTCCCAGAAAGGATCCCTCACCTTCATTTGCATTATATGTTAACTCTTTCTCACATTTGGAATGGTTTTGATTATGGGATTACATGAACAATGTCTAGATTTGTTCACTTTGGTTCTATGCATGATTTGATTATTGTGATGTTTTCATTTGAAGTTAATAAAATGAAGTTGGAGTAAGAAGGATGGTAAATTTTTATTTTTATTTTATGCCTAGTTTTAAGGATGAGTTTTTGGGGACAAGAACTTGCTTGTGTCCCAAGGAGAGGTCATGGATAAAGGGAAGATAACATCTGGTGAGGTAGTTGAAGGAAGAAAGTCAAAGTTTTCATCCACTTCGATGTAGTTCTAATAAGTTTTCCCAACTAGTTGAAACTAGTCGCCTTTATTTGGATGACAACCCTAATGTACAACCCCTTTTCCAACCTTTCTTGCCTAGATCTCAGACCTCACCTGAATATACATGAGATTCATGCTGTTGCCATGTCTCCTATGCATAATGTCAATCTTGCTTGGGAGTTTCATCCCCTTCATGTTGTTGTTGGTAATAATAGTTGGGAACCTCTAAACCCTCCTCCTTCCCAAACACATTGATGGGAAGATTCCATCAAGGCATTCCTTTACGATTCAAATGTGATACCATCACCACCTCCTAGAAATGTTATTCCCAATTTAAATTTGCTAATGATAAATAAAGAAGTGTTGATAATGACCCACCAATGCCTCTTCAAGGGCCTTCATAAGCCCTTGTTATAAAATATGTTGTAAACAAAGACCTTTATTGTAAAATTTATTGTTATTATTGATTCTCCCATTAATTATTTGGGAAAGAGCCTCATAGAAAACTAACATCATTCTCATCTAGCCTCACACACATGAGATTTCATTTGATGGCATGCACTTTGAAGTGATTATTCACATATGACCTGCCCTAGGAGCCACCACCTTCATCATCTTCATGTTTTGGACTACTTCATTGAGTTCCTTTATTTGATTCTATACATGTTATTGATATAATGATGTGGGCGTAAGACTTAGTTGATTGGCTTTATTATTTTTGGAATTGAGAGGCATATATATTGAATGTATACGTAGATATGTTTAATGTTTTGTGGATATGGATAAATATTTTCCTTTTTTTTTTTT
>ML801462.1:88726-92095 GCA_009831015.1 Picea engelmannii | reverse complement strand
AAAAGAGCATATATTATGATTCAACATATTACACATTTAGCATTTGGTCTATCTTTATGATTATTGATTAGTAGCATGGTTTTGATGATTTATTTCTAGCATATGTTTTAAAAGTTATGATAGATGTATGTGAGAAACAAAATGATGAATATGGCATTATCTCTTGTGATGTTACATTAGTTTACACATTTCCTTTTATTAAATTCATGTTTATTAAAAGGTGTAGGCATAAGGAGGATGATTGGGTTTATCTAATAATGTTAAATTGAAAAATCTCTAGGAGATCATTATCTGTGGTAGCTACTAGTACATTAAGTTATTTTAGAATAAAGCCCCTTTTGATTTTTTCCTCCAAAAATTCATTAATCATAAAGATATTTTATTTTCATAAATGAACCTACTTTCCCATCTACCTTGTAATGTATCTTATCATTTTATTACTATTATTGTTAAAATTAGTTCCATCACCGTTAACTATTTTTCTAAGCATTATAAAATGTAAAGAGATAAAAAGACATAAGGGGATATTACAAGGTGTATATCTATTATTTTTTTCTTCCAATATTGAGGATCATTTACATGTTTGTTTTTTATCATGGAGAAACCTTCCACTAATTTATTTAATAATTTAATATATATATATATATTTTTTTTATTTAAATTATTATTATTATTATTATTATTATAACATTATTGTTAATGTGTTATTAATAATCTAATTTTATGATGATATTAATATTATTAGTAATTAAATATTATGTTTAATAGGTCATTTTTGACTTATGATTATCATCTATTTGATATTATAGGGTTTATTTTTATAGTAACATATTTTTATATTGTAATATCGTTTCACGATAATATTCATATTCTAAATTTTGTATGTGTTAATATCATTGTGATTGTGTGTATTGTAAGTAATTTTTCATTACATAATAATTGTGAGATATAATGGTTTGCAAGATATTATTATACTTGCCAAAAGGTTGGTATATAGCTATGAGTTTGCCTGTTGATCACATATTAATTTGATGTTTGATCAAAAATATTTGTATTGTTTTCATATTTTTTGATTAAATTTTTTATTTTATTATTTTTTTAATTATTTAAATTTATTTATTTAATATACTATTGGTGAATAGAATTGATGTGTTATTGCTATACTAATGACAATCTTATAAAAGTAAAAAAACTTTTAATGAATCATTAAATAAAAATGTATCATCAATGTAAGTGCAAAGTGAACTCCTGTGCAGTCGATGCACTGCAGTCTGCAGGTAGTTTATTGTATTCAATGTAAGCGCAGAGTGAAGGTTCCTGGTTTTAATGCATGTTGCGTTGCAGAGGCGTCCGAGTTTTTCATTTTCTCACAGATTTTTGATTCTCCACGACCGTCTCATTGAATTTCTCCACGGTTTTCCCTTGAATAATTCAGTTTATGTACGGTTTACAGCGTTGACACTGGTAGAGTTGTTCAGAGTCGATAGGTACGAGTATTTATTGACGAGTCTTGGTGGTCGGAAAACATTTCTATAAACATCGAGGGTTTCAAAATCCTTCGACCACTGGAGCTCTGTGGCCCCTGTGCATGCACTAACTGGACGTGAAATTCAAATTTCGTCACTCATTATTCTTGAGGTAGTTCAATCGTTTGGACAACAATTTCAAAGGTATATAACTTTTTCTTTAATTTATTAGTTTTTGGTTTTTTTTTTCTCTTGTTTTTGGGGTACAGGAGGATTGAAAAATATTTGAAGTCGTTGAATACATAAGGGTTAGGAATGGGATTTGAAAATATTGTATCGAAAATCTTTGAGATTTAAAAATATTGGTTTTATCTGAAATTTGTGAAGGGTGTTTGATAGGTTCCACGATTTTGAAATAGGTTTTTGAAGAATCTTCTAAAGCTTTGTAGATCGATATTTGCAAGTCACTCTTTGCAAAATTAACATGGGGTTTAAGGTGATCAACTGTGCATGTTGTGTTTCAAGGGAAAATTTGGGCCAAAATTTGGGAACTTAAGTTCATGTCACCTTTCTTCACTATCATTGTAAGAAAGACGACAGTTGAAGCTGAGTGTAAATAGAAAGTTCTGATGAGTAATGATTTTTATTCATTAGTCTATTATAATGTCTATGATTTACAGGGAAAACAACATAAAATAGTGTCCTGAGCTTGTCATGCATTGGAATATCATAGGTAGTTAAGGCTCTTTATTATGTGGTGCTAGTTTTCAGATGGTACGAATATGTGGCTTAGTTTTTATTGACATGTTATTTGCTTGTGTGTACAGATTGTATTGTTTCCTACAATTAATTGGAGTCAATGAGTCTAACCTCCTCTTTTCCCTAGACATTCTTTGGTTCTGGTATGGTTGAGCAGCCCCAGATATTTTGGATACACATTTTTTTTGCAGAGTCCATAGTTCATATGGATCCATTTCCAAGGAAGCAGAAAGGAGGAGCAACAGTGGACCGTGCCAATTTAGAACACACAACTCGTCTACGCAATGATGGTGTCTCTTCCACATCATTGTCCTCAGACCTTTCTTTCAAACAACAGTGGAAGCAGATGAAGGAAAAGATGAGGGATGAAGAACCAGGTTCCTTACATTTGTATCCTACAACAACTTCCATTGCTCTTTCTCCAAGAAGGGGTTGTTTACCTAATTCACCAGAAAGAGGATTCAAGAGAAAGGTTGGTTGTATTTATGCTTCTATTCAACCTGGCAAGAAGTGAAAGTTTGGTTAAGAACATGTGTTTCCTCTTAAGAGGTTACAGGTTCAAATTCAAAGGGGTAGGGTATGTATACCTTTGTAGACTTTACCAGTCAAATCGCTAGACACTTGACCGTGACCTTAAAAATAGATTATTATTATTATTATATTATGATTTATGCCTCGAATTGAGACGAGGCAAATTTGGTCTAGTGAGAATGTGCAAGAGCAATACTACCGAGGAAGAGCTGGCGTGCAAGACTCTGTCCAAAACTACTGAAGAAAATGTCTATAAGGAAGTTGAGATTATGCAGCATCTTTCAGGACATCCTAGTGTTGTCACACTCTGAGCGGTGTATGAAGATACAAAATCTTTGCATCTTGTGATGGAGTTATGCTCTGGTCGATGCTCGATCGACGAGATGTCTAGGAATGCATGCTACTCTGAGCAGTAGGCCACAAACTTGATCAAGGAATTAATAATGGTCATTAAATACTGCCATGGGTTGGGCGTTGTCCATCGGGATATAAAACCTGAGATTGTTCTTCGAATCAGTTCTGGACAACTGAAGCTAGCTGATTTTGACTTGTCCATACGGTTTGCAAAAGGTATTTATTTTTGAACTGCATTGTAATCAACTTTGATTCTTCT
>ML801462.1:78726-83726 GCA_009831015.1 Picea engelmannii | reverse complement strand
AGAGGAGTGGACATCGTCATCAGCATCGAGAACATTGTCGGTCATATATATAGGTCATCGAAAGTTTTTATCATCATCAACATCAGTAGAAACTGAACATCATCATCATCTGCAGCGCGGAGTTGGAGTAACATCATCATCAACAACAACATGAAGCTAGAACATCAACATCAACAACACGAAGCTGGAATATCATCATCATCAACAACAACATGAAGCTGGAACATCAACATCATCAATAGCATGAAGTTGTAATAACATCATCATCATCAACAACATGAAGCTGGAACACCAACATCATCAATAGCATGAAGCTAGAACATCAACATCTATATGTGGAAACATAATGAGGCAGGTGCATCAACAACAACATTTGCGGTACTTTGACAGGCCATCCTTACCGAACCTTCGAGATCTGCCCAGGAATCATAAGAATCCCTAGGATATAAAATCCTAACAAGCTACTGCGTGGTACTCTAACAGACCGTCCTTACCAGACCTTCGGGATTTGCCCAGGAATCATAAGATTCCCTAGGATTTTAAATCCTAATTGAGCGACCACCACTGACCACAACTGGCATATACATGCATAGGTACTCTGATAGACAATCCTTACTGGACCTTCAGGATCTATCCAGGGATGATCAATCCCCTAGGATATAAAATCCTAATTGAGTTACCTGTTGTTGGTCAGGATACCATAGTATCATCAACATCACTCTCCCTTTCGAGGGAGGTCCTTTCGGACTACACCAAGCTTGTCTAAGAAGTACTCAAACTTCACACGAGACAGAGGCTTAGTCAACACATCTGCCACATGCTCATTTGTGCCAATATATTGGATCTTTACAACTCCCTTCTACGTCATGTCACAAATGTAGTGATACTAGATCTCTATGTGCTTCGTCTTATCATGAAACACTGAGTTCTTTGTCATCTTTATGTAACTTTGGTTATCACATAGAATCATGGTAGCTTCCATCTCCAGATCGAACAGACATGTCAACAACTTCTGAAGCCATATGGATTCGCAAATGGTGGAGCATGCTACAATGTACTCTGCTTTTGTCATATTGAGAGAAATACTGGATTGCTTCCTGCTTTGCCACGAAGTCATGGCTGACCCCAAACTAAAACAATATCCTGAAGTGTTTTTTTTCTGTTTGAAGCACTTCCAGCCCAATCTGAATCAACAGAGCCAAACAATATGAAGTCACAATCTCCAGTATAACAGAGACCATAATCCAACGTACCCTTAATGTATCTCATCACATTCTTTGCAACTACAAGGTGAACACATCTGGGCTCCACCAGATACTGACTCAAGGTGTTCACAGAAAAGCATATATCTACCTTGGTATTCGTCAAATACATCAACAAACCAATAATTTGTTTGTATAGAGCAGCACCAACTAACTCTGACGAAGTATCAACCAAGAGCTTCAAATTTGTCTCCATGGGTGTGGCCATGGCTTTACATTCCAACATGTCAAACTTCTTCAATATTTCAACTGCATATTTCCCTTGGTTAAGGAAGATCTTCTCTAGGCTCTTCCAAACTTCAAGACCTAAGAAATAGTGCATCGGGCCTAGGTCCTTCATTTCAAATTCAGAGGCAAGCTTCTTCTTACAATCTGTGATGAGATTTTCTTCATTTTTCAAGAATAAGTCATCCACATATAACATCAATATAATTGGTCCATCATTCTCAATCTTGAAGTAAAGGTTCGGATCAAATTTACTCTTGGTAAAGCCCAAGCTCATAAAAAAACTATCAATCATTCCATACCAAGCTCTTGTATCTTGCTTCAACTTGCAGACATGAGTCTTCATGTCCTCTACTTCGAAACCAAATTTTCACATCACATTGTACCAACCTGGAACACTTGCTCCGCTGCAACTCAATCTGCATAATCACGTGTTGGTTCTATGTGCTTTCTGCAAAGCATTATTTGTCTCACTGCCTGAGAGTATGTCCTCTAATTTTTCTGCAATTGTTCCTTCTGGAACTAGGACTCTACACCTGCACCTGCTATTTCTAAAGTTGAGAATAACTGCTCTATTGTCACTGTATATGCTAAACTCTAAGAGTAGTTTGTAATGTCCCTTTCCAAATAGGAGCTCCAGAAGAGGAGGCTTAATGGTCTAAACTGCCCCGTTAGACTATAGCCAGGGCCAAAGAGGGGTAAATAGGGTTACTAGAGGTCACTCCGGTCACAGGTGTTATATTCGGAAAGTGACATTGAGCTAAAAAGGGTTAAAAGCGCTTTTAAGTCATTATGAGATGAAAATAGAAGTCAATAGTGAATTAGGGTTTCAGCAGTGATTTAGGGTTTTGGAAGTCAACAACGAATTAGGGTTTCAGCAGTGATTTAGGTTTTTGGAAGTCAACAACGAATTAGGGTTTCAGCATGATTTAGGGTTTTGGAAAGCTATAAAAGAAGGGTCAGCGACCTAATTCATCATTATGTAGATTATGACTTGCCATTGAGGAGAAGAGGCACATCTCAGGAGAGATAGTTCAGTGTATTCCAGGAGTAAGACACCAGTTGGCTGATTTCGGTGTTGAAAGACACACCCTAGTCACTGGGAAGATCATCCAGGTCTTCCATCATTCTTCATTGATTCCGCAGTGCTCCCATATTTCGGGTTTTATCTTTTAGTTTCTTATTTGTAATCCGGATAAGATCCTTTTGTCTTTTGATCTAGCTGAGTGTTGTTATTTTATTCAGCAGCAATTGCTTATTTATATTTCGGCTAAGATCCTTTGTATGTTGATCTAGTCAAGTATTGTTAGTTATTCAGTCGCATTCGACCATTTTGTAATCCACGGAGATATAAGAATACAAACTTTGCAGTCCTTTGTCGCATTTGTTATTTGTATGAATTTATATGTTGTAAACCTTTGATCCTACACACACATTAGCAGTGTTTCCTAGACTAGCCAAGTCAGGAACATTACAGCGGTATCAGATCTTTAGTCCTGCCAGCCTGTGACTAAAGACAATGAGTGCAACAGAAGACCCAAAGGGCCGTGAACACGCAGGTGACAAATATGTCACTTACAATAGGCATCAGGAAAGAAGGCATAGGCCTGATTTTCCCCCTTTTCCTCCTAGCTCAGAGGAAGAGGAAGAGGCACACAGAGAAGCAGAGAGAAGGGCAGAGCGTGAGGCTGAGTGTGAGGCTGAGAGGATGCTAGGAGATAGATATGAACGACCAGAGGGCAGTGGCAAGGCCCCCGTAGATCCAGAGGCAGCTTTCATGCAGGTTATCAACGATATGTTAGCTAGTCAATGAACAATGTCTCAGTCCTTGGCACATGTGGTTGATAGATTGGCTAGAGTGGGCACCCCAGAGACACATGTCCCGCATGCAGCACAGGGGAACTCGGGAGCAGGCAGTAGACCCCAGTCACCCTCTCACACATACACCTCTACGAGTAGGATTCCCAGACTCTTGTTTCCCAGTTTCCAGAGGGCACCCCCGGTAGCAGCACCGCCATCGATACCACAAAGGCCACCCACTCATGCTGAAGATATTGCAGAGTATAGGAGGGAGTACACAGCGTTGAGTCGTGACTTCCATCAGGACATGACCATAGTTGAGTACTGTGGACTCAGACTCAGCAACCGCCCCAGAGAGCCACAGACGGGAGGACCACAACAGCAGCAGGGGCATAACCTCAATTTCATCTGAAAAGTTGGGAAACTCACCATCCCTTCTTTCGATGGATCGTCCAAATACACTGCCAGAGCTTGGGTACAGAAGCTAGACACATATTACAAGCTCAACCAGATGACTAAGACAGAGGCCATCAGTTTTGTGACCTTACACTTGAAGGGTGAGGCACACGAGTGGTGGTACCATGGACTGGTGACATTGGGTCACAGTCACATCATATCCTATAGGGAGTTTATAGATAGGCTCATGGACAGGTTTGATAGGAAGGATCCCGAGATACACTTCAGGGATCTAGCCCAGTTGAAACAAACTGGCACGTCAAAGGTGTTCATCACAGAGTTTCAGCGGGTAGCCGTGGCAGTGAAAGATATATCAGAGCCCAGGCTGATCATGCTATTCACAGAAGGACTCATAGAGCCTTTGAAAGGATGGGTGAAGGCATACAGGTCTCCCACTTTGCAGGATGTCATCCTTCGCACTCGAGACCTGGCAGACTCGGTGCCAAAGACTAAAACTTTCTCCAAACCATTTGTGCCCTAGAGGGATCGAGACAGGAAGCCATTCCAGAGAGAATGGAAGGGAAAGGAGAAGTTGGATGATGAGACTAGGCGAGAGATTATGAGGAAAAAACTTTGCTTCAGCTACAGAGATCCTTAGGTCCCAAGCCACAGGTGCATGGGCAAGGGAGAGATTCATTATATTTAGGTAGCAACAGACAGCGTGGACAGTGAGGAGGAGGAGCAGGACAGTGGATCCACTAGTTCAGAGGAGGAGTCATCACCAGCAGAGGAGAAACCTCCCCGTAGACCACCGACACTGGCAAGAGCCCATCCTCCAGTAGTCCCACAACCGCCAGAACAAGCTAACAGGAGGAAACCAGCAAAGGGATGTGTCATAGCAACCCTCCGTATCAGAGGGATTATCCAGGAGTAATGGGCAATCGCCCTGATAGATGGTGGGGTCACCCACAACTTTATCGACACTTCACTAGTATCGAGATGGGCACTTCAGACAGAGGAGTTTGGGGGGTTTGATGTTGCAGTAGCAAATGGCCACACAATGGAGTGTCTAGACAGAGTTCCAAACTTAGAGATGAAGTTAGGCAACTACACGGTGAGAGACACATTTTATGTGGTTGACCTATTGGACACAGATGTGGTGTTAGGAGTTCAATGGATGATTACCTTGGGAAAAATCACTACCAACTACCAAACCTTGGAAATGGGATTCAGAGATCAAGATGGGAAGAAGGTTGTTCTAAGAGGTATGTCGATAGGAGCACCCAGGACAGTTTCAACCAAGAGGATGGAGAGGAT
>ML801462.1:60884-78626 GCA_009831015.1 Picea engelmannii | reverse complement strand
TTCATTTGAAATTGAGAATGGCTCAGTAACTGAAACTGAGGGTAGCTTATCTTCTTTCTCTGGAGGTAACCCAATATTTTATTGTTGTCATGTCTCCATGGACCGACTAATGTACTGCACCAACTGGCACTGGAGATAACTCAATCTCAAATACATGGATTGTCATACCTGTTCCCTCTGAATCTCACACTGTATCGACTTCTTTTAATGAATCATGTTTTTTTCTATATATACTTCTTCTGATTACTGGAGAAGTGTCTCGTCATAGTATTCTCCCTCTTGCTAAGAGAGTTCTCTGGACACAAATCAGGCTTATGCATCTTTCTGAATGGTCCTGGGGAGGCTTCTCCTCCTTACTGGATCATGAGGGTTGAATCCCTCTGAACTATAGCTCCTTTTGAGATGGTACTTGGTGGGGCCGCCTGCCTCACCACTGATGGAGCCATCTATTTCTCATGATACAGCTCGTCAATGCTATATGGATTTTCATCCTGAAAATGTCACAGGACCATATTGATCTCTTCCTGGTTACTGCAATGGTTCTGGGTAGGCCCTTTTGGCTCTACTAACTTTTTTTTCTCCCTCTGAGCCTTGATTTCTTTCGAGTCTACAAAAAACTTCAGAGTCTCTGCAAGATATACTTGGTGTTGAATACCAAGTTTTAATATGAAAAGTTGAGTCAAGCTTCAAACAAATTCTGCTTCCTGTCAAGGTGGCTTCATTGTCCATTGACCAAGTCTACTGTGAGTTATAGTCTAATGTCTGGTCATCTTTGGAGCCTTCTGCTCCATGCAATCAATCTCCATATGAGATATGCTTATTTTGTATCTCAAAAGTAACTTCTTCTTATTATTCTTCAATACATTGATGTATACGGTCATGTATTCAACTTGGATAGTCTGCTCCAGGTCTCATCTAATATATTTCCTCCTGCAATTGTCACTATAGCTCCCTTAAGGTTATCACCTGTGACCTGCCCAGAAAAAGAACAACAAGGGAGAAATAACATACAAGAATAATACGCTTTATAATAATAATAAATAATAGAAAGAACAATCATCACAATAGCTCCTTTAGCGCTATCACTTGTGACCTACCTGAAACAAGGGTAAAAAGTAAGAAATACAATAATAAGAAATGAGAGAAACACTCTTATGGTGTTGTGATCAATCATTCCTCCATGGCAACCTAGAAACAAAACAAGAACTTTCTCCTAGAGGAGATGTTAGTTATATATGGTAAATGATTACAATAAGCATTTATCTCAATGATGCTCACATGCTACCAAGTATAAAACTTTTCAAAGATTGCTATCACAACTATATTGTTTACTTGTAATGAGGCAGTTATCAAACTTGACATGTGCAAATTTGAATCTTATCAAATTAATCAATCAACCCTGGAACATGGAGTCTTGTCCTCAAGAATGAGTGTGTTGATTTTCTTTCGAGTCTCCTTCACTCAAGATGACAAGTATTTTCTTCAACCTGTCCTCTGTACTAAGATAATATGCTTTCTTGACAGAAAATTGGGTTAGAGAATAAACTCTATAATCTCAACTTTAATCAATCTAATAATTTGACTTTAATTTTGACTAATGATTAGTATGATAGTCATAACTTCAACAGATCAAAATACAACCTAGATGTTCATAATATCACAATAATGCCTTAACAAGTAGAGACATATCAAAGTGATCAAACATGGGGTGCATAGTTTCTTTGAATGTGTTGGATCTGAGATACTTCTGGATCTATGATTGTTGCTTAGACAAAATATCATTTCTCCTGCAAATACCCTTTAGAATAATGATACATTTTGAACATATGTAAGTACATACCTCTGATAGTATTGACAGGTAGTGGCACCATCCAACAACAGAAACAAGTAATAACAAACCTTTAAAACTTCAAAGGTGCTTCAACTTGTAACTTAAAGTAAGATGGATATTTTCTAGGGTAAGGTGCACTAGGACAATAAAAATCAGTCCCAACACTTCAAAAATCTGTCATTGCAACTAGTGTTGGCACTACAATTGGTGTTGCAACTGGCATGAAGGAAATGGTAGGAAGGAACTGGAACAACAAGTGCAACTGATACTGCAACTGGTACTTCAACTACAACTTAGTGTTTTATGAGGAAACCCTAATTTTTCAAACTTCAAATTTTGAAATTTGGATCCAGGGACTAGATGCACCCTCCTAGGGAGAGCTCCTATATGTGGTTACTTCCCCCAACATCCTCCTTAAACAGGGAAAACTTCACACTTAGGTTTTATGCAGAAACCCTAATTCTTTAGCAGCTGCAATACTGAAAAACTGGATTTTGGAGAGGGTGCACTGAGGCTAGTCACTTCTTATAAACTGTGAGTTGGTCTCTTCTAGGCCTGCTCTGAAACCGTGTTGAATATTTACTTATACGAATAACATTTATGATTCTTCTTTATTATTATAATCATTTAGCACATCAGTTGCATAAATAAGATCATTGAAAGAGTGGCAATCAGAGAAACAATAGAGACACACAGATTATCCTAGGAAACCCTTGTGGGGGAGAAAACCCATCAAAACTTCCTCAATATAGATAGACCAAAGACTGAACATAAGATCTTCCTATATTCCTTCACTAGGAAGAGTAACGCACCATTTAACCAAGAAATAACAAGACACGGACCAAGAACCCTCCTTGATGTCACACTTAGTTGCAGTAGCAGCTCCTCCAAGACTTGCACACTTCTTCATAGCTGCAAAGCTAGTATGATGAGTGTCCAAATGAGGCACTGGCCTCTCTTATAAATAGTGGTATGGCCAACCTATAATTAGGTTTGGGCTGACCTGTCACTTTACCCTCTTAATTTACAATTAACTGTCAAGGCACAATAGGGCCTAATTAAATATAATATAATAATATTATTCAACTCTGTTGGTTGTGGAGCTTGATTATCTTCCTGATTCAGAGGTATTTTTCTTTCATTCGTGTTTAATACCCCATGAAGACTTTACACCCCAAGAGTATGTACACTCTTCCATGCGGGGGAGTGCAGAGGGGGGTTACCCCCTCTGCGGGGTTCAGGGGAAGCCCCCGAAGGAAAAATTGCCTTGTGAATTTATATTGTAATTTCATTGTAAATATGGACCGTTCATTATAAGGTCGCAGATCTAATGGTAGAGATTATGTTAGGGTTTTTTTCCCTAGAAGGCAACCCTCTTTTATGAGGGAAATGTATTTCAGCTATGGTTGATGGCGAATATTGTATTCTGAGATAGGAGATTGTGAGAGAAAGAAGAGGAAGTTACAGCGGGTTTGTTGTAGGTTGTATCCCTTCATATGATGGATAATAATAAAGAAAGGACCTGGCAAATTCTCTGGTGGACGTAGCCCACACTGGGTGAACCACGTAATTCTGTGTCTCTATTGTATTGTGTATGTTATGTGTTTTGTTTCCGCATTTGTTTTATTTTATTGCTTCACGGTCCTGTTTTTCTAACAAACTCTCTCTCGGGTAGAATATTCTTCAAAGTTACAATATTTCAATAGTTGGGGAGGATATATCTAGGGAAATTTTTGGATCTTCAAGGGAAGTCCCATTGATCCGAGTGGATCTCCGCACATGGAAGGGACTTTACTTTGTTCACCAAGTTGATTTGAAGTTGGTGACAAAGTGGTGAAAGGGTGAATTTATATGTTTTGAGTTTTATTTTCTCATGCATTTTATTAATGCTTTGTGAGAATGTCTGATGCATTTGTTTTATGCTTTTATGAGATGTTCATGCATTTAACTATGCTTTATGAGATTTTGGAAAAACTCATACATTATTATTCACTTTTGATGTAAAATGATTAATACTTGTGAGAGAAATTAGACTCATGTATTTATCATTAAAATATAATTTTGAAAATTGTTTTTTATTTGAGAAACCACCTCACACCAATTTGTCATTATTCTCAATTATAGATTGAGAGAATCAAGGGCATGGATGAAGAGTCTTGGGTGGTTTTGAGACTTTTCCCATTATGTGCTTGAATATAGTTTGAGATCCTACATTCATGGATCTTGTTTTTCCTCGTGTAATTTGATCTTATTATTGTGGATCTAGGGATTAATTATTTTTTTTAAGAGAGAGTGAGACAAAACTATATAATGCCTTATGTGAGCCCTATGTAAGGGAGGAGAGTAATGAGGAATTAATGAGGGGATTTAGAGAGTTGTAGTGCTACTACTCCTAAGCATTGAGAGACCTATTCATGTAAGGAATTATCCTTCTTGATGTATGGAGAGATATGAGTGTGAGTAGTCTTCTTGAATCCTCATTGAAGGAGAATGCATCTCTTACGTAATTCCTTATGAGAAGGTCCCAACATCCTTTGAAGAAGGAATGACGCGATCATTATTCCAATTGAAGCGGGTCCGGAGACGTAGCCCAGGAGGGGTGAACTCCGATATCAACATCGGTTGTCTCTCTCTTGTCTTTTCATATACTTATTCCATTTTGAGTTCATGTGTGTTATGTATTATTGTTTACAAGCATGGTTAATAATGAAATCATATGCCCTTTAATCCTTATGAAAATAATTCGTCATAAAATGATTCACGATTGAAAACTTGTGTAGAGTAAGTACTCACACATTTTCAGATCACCCATACTAGAATATTTTATGGGAGACAACTGGTGAAAGACACATTAAATAAGTAGTTATAGGAAACTTAAAGGCCAATATTTGGATATGCCCCTTTGTTCCATACAAAGCTAAGAGGATGTCTTGGCTTCATTTTCCATTCAAAGGGAGATGCATATAAGGTTCTAGAGTCTCAATGGTATTGGGGTCTAACACTATTGGCTCTAAAGAAATGTGATGCATGTTTTGATTCAAGAATGAAACTAATATCTAAGACACTGAATTTGGGTAAAGTTTCTAGGGTTTCCATTAGAACTATGGATTGATAGGATGTTTAGAAGCATAGGAGATAGATTTGGAAGGAATTTAGGAGTGGAAAAATCATACAAAAATCATGTAGTCTAAACGTTCTATGTTTTGGCTCTTTTTCGAGCATATTTTCTGATCATTTTTATCCAAAATTCAGTCAAAAATTGTTGGAATTGCATATTTGAGTGGTTGAATCTATATGGTCTGAGTGTTCCTGGGGTTTTTCAGGAAGTTGAATTCATTTATGCATTCAAAATGAAATTTAAACAACAGAAAATTAATATTTTACCTAGATTTATATCGTCAAATTCTGGTTTAAAAAACAAAACGTAAAATGTTTAGACAACACCTATAAAAATTATGTTTATAATTTGGAATGGGTCATTATATAATTTTTCATCTATCTTGGTACCTTTTGGGTGGAAAAAGAGAAGAATTGGCTTGCAGGTCCCATTTTAGTGGTAGGTCCCAATTTGGTGATTTGGGATCTGGAAACTTCCAGAGCCGGTCTAAGCCATCAAACAAAATTTTTGGGGGTCAAAACTTTGCAAGCTCATCTCATAACCCTAAGATGTTATTCTACGCACTAAAATATTTCCAATGGTGCAAATATTACCTCAATTGGAGTTCATATCTGGAAGTTATCTCTCCCATAATTTGATTTACCTTGTTGACCGATGTGTTTCCAAATGGATGCCACGTCATCCCCCATTACTCACATATGTGGGGCTAGTCATGTGTGGAATTTCAAGAAGACTGTAGAGGGTCAAAAAACCTAACACTGATTAAGGGTTAAGACATGCAAACACCCTAACCCTAGACAACTATGAATCTATGTTAAATATTAGGTCACTAGGAACATAAGGGGTTCCATTCTTTTGGTATTGTTATTGGTCCATAGTTTAGCAGAGGATCCATGAATGGGATATTGAAGCATAACAGAAGAGGTAGAATATTTTTTAGCAACCATTTAGGCCACAATGTCCATGGAAACTCCATAGCGAGTGCCCCTTCCTGTGCACTTGCATTTCATAATTGAGAAAAAGAGAGCAAAGCATAGGCCTCAGCTTCTAGCCGGGTTTTCTTATGTATCGAGTTTCCCAGGTCATATCTTGTGTTCATTTGTGTGGAGTGGATGGTGTGTTCATTTTCTTGTTTCTTTTAGTTCCATTTCAGTCATTTCCATAATTTTTAGAGCTACGTTAGTAATATTAAATATGAGATCTAAGGTAATAAATTGCATAATAAAAGATTTCAAAATATTGTAAGATCTATTGGGACAAGTTGTTCCAATGGACGATCCATTGAAGTTTAAAAATCATATTGGTATCAAAGCAATTTTCTTTGGGGTTTTGTGGGAAGTTGAAGGATCAAGGAATTGGCTTAAGAATGAAGTCTCAAAACCCTAGCCATGACAGATGAGCCTAGTCATAAAAACCCACGAGATGAGACAAAGTAGAGATTTTCAAAGCTGGAAGAACAAGTCACTAATATCTCTCACAACATGGCCCTCCTCATGAAAGCTCTAGCAAACAATTTTGGACCTTTTGGGGGCTCTAGCTCAAAAATGTCAGTTGGTAGAAACTCAAGAGTAGTAGGGTTGAAAATGTCATCTCTAAAATAAAAAAATTGAAAAATATTGATGAAAAAAGAAGATAAGTTTTTTATATAATAAAATGAAATAACTGAAAATTGTGAGGATTCATGTTTAAGAAAAGAAGAGAAAAATGTTCGTAATCCTAAAATATATCTCCCTAAAAATCTTAAGCTCAATCTGATAACTTTTTGTTTGGGCATGAATTGCAACCAAAAAGTGTCCTACAATGGCCAAATTCGAACTTATTGTAGAAGAAATGAACAATCCAAATACCAAGATATGCCCTCTAGGAAACTTTCACACTTAATGAAAGGAGTTGATTTTAACACAATTCCCGAGGTCATATAAAATAGAAGCAAAAAAACTAGATCTAGAAATGTTGCAGAATGAAAGAATAACCCAAGAAACAAGATATTTCTTCTGGAAACATTTTCGGAGGAATGGAGAAAGTGGATTCTTTTCAGAGAAAAACCATAGATGGGAAAGTAACCCCTAACAAAAACCAAAGACAATTTTTTAAGGAAAATTCTAAAGAAAAGGAATTCCATAATAACCATAATTGCAAAACTCCAAAGCCCTAATCAAAGGATTTGATACCCACTAATGTTTACTCACAACCAGAACACAGAAAAGCAATGAACACTTGAAAACAAGTAGACAAGATCACACAAGCGAAAGGGAGACAAGTGTGTGCTTCTTGTACAATCTCTACACTCTTTATTGCATTAAGAAAGTACAATGGATATATTTTCTAAATCAAACTCACCCATCAAGGGAAAACTTGTATGAAAAGAAATCTATCCCATTTGTGAAGGGAAAACTTGGATGAGAAGAAACGCCAAAAGAGGAATAACTACAAGAATAAAAGTAAAAATATTATCATACAATATTTACATCCACTTTTTCGAATTCAACATTATAAAATCTCCTCATTTATAGAACAAAGAAATATGTCTTGAAAATAATCTCGGCAAACGAACTAACGAAAAGGGTCTACCCCACTTTAATCTAGCCTTCAAAGACAATACCCAAGAATCATTGAATTAAATAGCTCCCACTATCCTTTACTAACCAACATTATACCTTTCTTTAGCATCCCATTAAACTAAAACCACCCTTATTTACCAACCTACAACACAACTTCTAAATTACAACTAGGATTCCTCTTTTATCTCAAGACTCTACCCATAAATAATTCCCAAGTATATATGTGTGTTCTTGTAGGAGGAGCCAAAGGTATCCACAAAGAAGAATGGATAGTAAACATAAGTTTGTAGAAGTACCTTGGAGTTTTCAATGAGTCTCTAAGGGATTTTGTATGACATTGTTAGGCATTGTTGCCATCATTACCATTGTACCCTTCTTCCCAACGAGGCGAGCACCATAAAATGACCGACACTTCATTTGTTGCGCAAACCACTGTAACAACTCAGGAGGTCAATAGCACCAAAGAAGGCCCATGAGTTTGTACTCAAAATATTCCATGAGGTAATGTTTTTATTCCCTCTGAACAACTTGTTAAAATTGTTTCTAATGAATATGAATATGCTTAATGTCTTGAATATAGTGTGCATGATCTTGTCAATGATTTTGTTGGTCGAATCATTTCAAAAAAATGCAATCTAGAACTAGGAGCTATTTGGTTAGCATGTGTTTTAGTATTACGAATCTAAATATGACTTTTTTCATGTCAAGTTTACGGATTTTGCCTATTTCATATCTATTTTTTAGCAAGGTCGTGGCTCTAAAGAAATACCTTTCTTGTTTTTTTCTCATTAGAGTGAATATTTATCTCTTGAGGTCTCTACCATTCCCTCTTTTAGGTCGAATTCCCTAGTCTTCCTATCAAATATTGGTACTTTTTGGAAAGACTTGCCCAACCCCATAAAAAATTTATTTCCATGATTCAAAGGAGCCTTTCAACCACAACCCAACAAGAGAATTTGTAGTTGCATTAACCTCCAAGGTGATCTCAAGAAATCATTGACATCCAAATGGGAGGTAAAATTTGACATCATCCAATTCAATACATTAATATGTCCATTACAAGTTTTTTTGTGTCAAAGCCCTAAGTGTCAGATTAAATATTATCCTTTCATGTTTAAGGCCCTTATAATGAACCCTAAGCCTCAAGTTCTTCAAATTAAGCTCGACCCCTTCAACTCCCAATAAAATCCAAGATGGTGAGTGATATTGACAAGTAAAGAGTATAGTGTTGGTATGCAATCTCAAGTTACCTCTTAACCTACTACCTCAACCTCAAGAGACAAAATCCTTTCACAGTGTGTGCTCATTTCTCCCAAAAGCACCCAAGGTAGTCCTAAAAAATCACAACCCTAGAATGGGGAAAACAAACATTCCAATCCTTGTCACCTTTGTAGCACATTGACCTAATGGAACAATGGCAAGGTCATACACCTCTATAAAATCCTAGAATTTTCAATCAACTTTTCCCTCTTCTACTCACCAAAGCCTCTAATCCCTTGGAGACTCTAAACCAAGAAGGCATAATGGATACTAGAGATATAGACAGACACAGGGTGGATATCTCTATTTCCCCTGTATAATGAAATCATTCTAATAGAATGTCATGTGTTTCTCTCACCCCAACCATAAAGGCACTAATGTATGACTATGCAATGTGTTTTTAGAATTTAGATATTATTTCAACTCATTATTAAGGAAAAGATAGTGTGGTTGTAGTCTCGTCACCTATGTTTGCCAACAATGTTGTGGATTAGGGATTTTACCTGACTCAAAGAATTCTATGGGTTATCCTTCAATTAGGCAAGCATAACCTTAAAGTGGCCAATGTTTATGCTTCAAATGATGGGTTAGAAAAAATTGTTCTTCAACACTAGATAGATAAAGAATTTCCCCAGGTCAATTGGCTAATTTGTAGTGATTTCGATATAATCCAAGTCCCAAGAAGATTATTAGAGCCCTAAGGAGCATGAACCCTGGCTCAACATTTGTTTCATATTTGGAATAAACAACCCCAACATATAAAAGGGAAATGACTCTTCTGAATTACAGTTCACATGCTCCAAGTTTAAGTGCAAGAAGGATATAGTCCTTATACAACTTTATAAGGCTAAGTTATCAAAGCACAAAATCTTTTCATTTGACAAAGACCAATCCAAGTCATTGCGGGGGATACTTTGTCTGATCATTAATCCACTTTATTTGATATAGTTTGGGGAGGCTGAAATCCATGTCTCACAGCATAACCTCAAAAGATCAATTGAACCAAACCCAAATATAGTGAAATGTATTTGACCATCATTGGTTATTTGCTAAATAATTTAAATCACTTGTCTAAAGAGTAACATTGTGACTTTTGATACCTTGCAGTTTGCGACACAAATAAAAAAATACAACCCTCAAACCTTCGCCTAGATCCTATGTATCTTCTTTGTGGTCACATGGATCATACTTCTTAAATCAACAAATTTTCCATACAAAAGTTTTCTTATACATAGTAGGAAAAGTAGTGCCATGGAGTCTATGATTAGTCAATTTGATTTTTAACAAATTATGTAATATATATGTTGTAGTGTATGGATTTTGTACTACATACT
The DNA here is from genome assembly GCA_009831015.1 of Picea engelmannii. Classification (NCBI taxonomy): domain Eukaryota; kingdom Viridiplantae; phylum Streptophyta; class Pinopsida; order Pinales; family Pinaceae; genus Picea; species Picea engelmannii. The sequence continues at coordinate 68,522 of ML801462.1, read as the reverse complement.
AGTGATCATACACATACACAATCAAGGTATATCTTTGTGTGGTGCTCATCATACATTCATCATACACGACCTGCACATGGATTTCATTGATCCAGGAGGATATTGGTGGCCACCCACCTGTTCTAAATTCCAACTAGCTCATCTTGACAGTTTTCATTTCAACGTGTTTCTCTCTAATGGGGACATTTCTTTGTAATTGTGGGTTATGCAGTTACGGGGTTTTCCTTAATCCCTCCACAACATCCAGGCGGATATTGGTGGCCGCCCACCTATTCCAACTAGCTTATTTTGGAATTTTTCATGTCAGTACATATTTTTGTACTTTCAAGGCCATTTTGGGGCTCTAAACAATTTTTTCTTGTCTTTCCACAGTGAAACTGTAGACAAAGTCAGAGTTTGATGGCATAGTGCATAGTTCTCAAAAATACTTTTCCAACGGGCTATCACGCACCTAAACCAGAGATCGTATGCAAAAGTTACTACCCTGGGAAGTTAATGTACTAACTTACCCCAACGGTGCCCACGTGACTTTTGGCGCTTTATCTACTAGGGTTCGATTTTTGGATGTCTAGGGTTTTGACATTCATGTTTATCATAAAAAGGCCTTTATATCTTCATTGTAATAATCTTCTGACGAATGAGTGTAGTCGTCACATCTCTTCTCAGAGATAAAGTTGCCACCATTCGAGAGAGTCTTGCACTCTCTATTTTGACAGTCTCTGTACATTTCTTTCATTAATAGAAATTATGTATTGTTCTATTTCTCTGTTTATGGAAATTTTTATGTGTATTTCATTGTAATATATATGTTTTCATTTCGTTCCGAAAATAATATGGATCAGTCATATCAGAGCAGGTTGCTCTTGATCGTTTTTCAGTGCATGTCCCTAACGAGGTCCGAGTATAGAAAGTTGGGTATCGAGCTTGTCTCTCTTGAGGACAATTTCTCGTGGACGCCCAAGAAACCCTCTATGGCGAAAAAAAAGAAAAACGACAGAGCAGAAGATTCTATTAACCTGTTGCTTGAGCAAGCTCTCGCGCAACAGAGGGACGAAATGATGGAGAATTTTTCCCACATCCTTCAATGCCTGTTGATAGCAACATACACATCTTCATCAAGCGGCCACTTTGGAGGAACCTCTCCCTTCAAGGTACAAGTTAATTTTTATATTCTCGTATTTGAAGGTCAAATATATGTGAATGCCTTAGAAAAATGGTTGAATATGTTAGAAGGTTATTTCTTTGTTCACAATTTTTCCGACAGGGAAAAGATCACCTTCACACTCTTCAAGGATCTCCCCCATGTCAACATTGTTGGGAAACTTATTGGGAGAAAAGTTCCATAGAGGAATCTGGAATATATGGGGCCGAGCCCACTTGAGATTTTTTGGTGGATGTGGTCAAGGAAAAATACTACCTTGTTGATAATTATGAGACCAATACATGAGATGGACCACATTGCGGCAAGAGAAGAGCCTAATAGTGTCGGAGTTCACAAACATTTTCCATACCTTGCGCACCAAGTTGGGTATCAAAGACTCCGAGCGACATCTAGTTCTGAAATACTGTGGATATTTGCATAGGTACATCCCAAATGAAATGGATTTCCTAAACATCTCATCATTGGGAGATGTCTATCGATATGTTGTCAAAATAGAGCAGAAATATAAGCACCAGAACAAATGGGAGTTTGGCTCTGCAAATCTGCAACAACCAAAGTATGGTAAAGACGGCCCTAACCAACAACCTTTCGACAACCAGTCCATGACACGGGAAAACAAGGGTAAAGAAAAGACGAAGAATGGCACTGAGAAGTGGTGTGACTTCCACAAAATCCCCTGGCACAACACCGATGAATGTTGCTCGAAACAATCATTGGTGTCTGAGGTCAAAGACAAGGATTCGAACCCTAATTCAGAATCTGATCCAAAAAATATTGAAAACAAACAGATCGTCGATGCAGACCCTACTTCCACTGTCGCGACCACAACAATTCAACTAGAAGAACTAATAGATCCTAAAGAGGGGGAACACCTCTTCCATTCACAAAGGTGGGTGAAGGGGACCCCGTTACATTTCATTGTTGATAGTGGTAGCTATAAGAACTTTATCTCAGTTGAGGTCATTAAAAAATTCGGGTTGTCGACAACACCACACTCACAGCCATACAACATTGGGTGGATTTAGCAAGGACAAGATCTTTGTGTCAGCCAACAATGTCGCCTGCCCTATGGAATCCATCCCTTCAAGGATGAGGTAGTGTGTGATGTTTCCCCTCTTGATGTATGTGATGTTGTTTTGGACCAACCATATATGTGGAAACATCATGTTGTTTATGAGTCTCGACCCCACAGTGTCATTATTACTCTAAGGGGTCAGCGCTATAGGACACCAGAGGTAATTTTGACTACTGTTCCACCAAAACAATGTCCTAGGGTAATATCTCATATTGCAAAATTCATCCTCTTCACAGTGTTTTCAAAGGATGCACAGAAGGCCACTACAACCATTGCAGCCTCAACACCTTCTATCCAGCAGAAGAATATTATAGAAGAGAAATCAGATAGTGTTTCTTCACCTACAATGTTACCTACACAATGCCCCATCAAGCCCAGAGACAACAAGTTTTTGGAACAGATTCAACCCCGCCAGCAACAGGTTCGCGACAACCTTCCACATACCAAGCAACGCAACTTCTCCAACAAGGCACACAACTCACCAAGATTCAGATTCCAAAAATGCTTTCCCCTCTTCCCCAGGCAATCAACGTATTGCAAACCATTGCTTCCTAAGGGGGAAGGTGATCTAGATTTTATGAGCAGGACGAAATGAATGCAGATTATTAATAGGTGTTTAACACAAAATAATAGAGATACAGTAAAACTGGTTTTCTATTCAATAATGAAATAAGCTGAAACTGTAAAATGCAACGGAAACAAGCTTGCTGGAACGGTGGCGACTTATCTCTGAGAAGAGATGTGACAGTTGCGCTCATTCGCAAGAAGATGATTACAATGAGGCTCTGAAGGCCTTTTTACAATAAACAGGAATGCCAAAAACCCTAGACATCCAAAAACTTAACCCTAGGAGATAAAGCGCCAAAAGTCATGTGGGCCCCGTTTGGGTAAGTTAGTACATTAACTCCCTGGGGTCGTAACTTTTGCATACGATCTCTATTTTAGGCATATGATAGCCTGTTGGAAAGGTATCATTGAGGAGATTCATTTTGGGGCCTCAATCATGCCTTCATCTATCATTGACAAGCTCTATCCCGAAAAACCTTCATTTAGGCCCTCAAAATGGCGCCGCAAGTAAAAACTGCTAAAAATAGTAAATTGCCAAAATTGCCAGAAAATTGTTTTGAGCCAATTGGGAAAGGTGGGTGGCCACCAATATCCACCTGGATCAATCCTCCCTCCTTAGGAATCAATGGTCTCCATTTCATTGAGGTCCCCCATCAGATGAGGAGATTTCTACTGAATTTGGCCCCGGGTGAGCCACTTGCCTTGGTGCAGGAGTTGCCCTGCTTTGACGACTCGATAAAGTTGGATCCTTTGCTATCAAGTGCCCTTGATCTGTGTGTCCACAATATGATCATTGGATGCCTTTTGTATGCATTCGGGGTTGAGCTCTATTGGTGTCAATTGCTCTGCTACTTCTGAGGTGTCCAATAATGGTGGGAAATAAGGGCGAAGGAGATCCACATTGAACATTGGGTGCAGGCCAAGGAAAGGAGGAATGTTGAACTGAAAAGCATTATCCCCCACGAACTTGGTGATGGTGTACGACCCATAATGGAGTGGGCGAAGCTTCCGATGGTGTCCGGTAAGGCGTTCTTTCTACAAATGCAACAAAACTTTGTCGCCCACCTAAAACTTATGTGGCACCCGATGTTGATCATGGCGTTGTTTGTACTTGTCATTGGACTTCTATAGGATATCCTGAACTTGTTGGAGGATGTGTTGGATCCGCTCAATGAACCGGGGGGCTTTTTCAGATTCAGTTGGAGCACGAGATGAGTCGGTCGAGGTGACCGCAAGGGGAAGTGCGACATTTATGGGACCCAATGGTTGGAATCCAAACCCCACCTGAAAGGGGTTATGGCCGGTTGAGCTATGGAGGGCTCGGTTGTAGCTATGTTGGACATAGGGAAGGATCTCATCCCATGTGCGAGGGTGTTGTGAATTATACATGCGAAGGATATGCACAATCATTCGATTTACGATGTCCATTTGGCCATCTGTCTGAGGGTGGAAGGTCGTGGATTTGGTGAGCTTGGTGTCCAGCAGTGACCAGAGGCTCGACCAGAATGTGCTGAGAAATCGACTGTCCCGATCTGAGACAATGGTTTGTGGGATTCCAAAATGTACTCAGACTCGTTCAAATAAGAGCTTGACAGTGGCCTCTGCTGTGATGTTCTTCTTGCAGGCAACCAAAATCGCCATCTTAGAAAAGCGATCAACAATCACAAAAACACAGTCATTTCCCCACTTGGTGGATGGGAGGCCCTACATGTAGTCCATTGAGATGGATTCCCATGGCCTATCAGGAGTAGGAAGAGGGGTGTATAGGCCCTGTTTCTTAGTGCTCGGTTTGGCAATCGCGGAGGAAGTGCAGGACCTGATATACTTGTTGACCTCCTGTCGAAGTTTCGTCCAATAGAAATGTTTCTGTAGCATCGCCACTGTATTTTCAATGCCGAAGTGTCCTGCCACCTGACTATAGTGGGCTTCCCAGATCATCTTTGCTCGCTCGTTTGATGGAACATAGATATGGCCCAGATGACACAACAACCCATCCGGAAGATGGAAATTATCGACAACTGTGTTTTCCCCCAACATTTGGTAGGTGGTGGCAAAGTCTGGGTCTGTCTCATAAAGTTGGGGCCATCCAGAGGTCTCATGGCCGCAAGAGTCTAGCACCGTGGTGAGTGTCGTGACTGGCGGTCTGTTGAGGCAATCAGCGATGTGATTGTTGCTTCCTGTTTTATACTTGATGTTGAGGTGGAATTGTTGCAAGTATGTTGACCACTTTTGATGGCGGTCATTCTGCAATTTTCCTTGTGTCTGCATGAACTGCAGTGGCTTATGATCAGTGTGGATGACTGTCTCTTTCCCAAGAATTAAGTGTCTCCACTGGCGACAGGCTTGCACAATAGAGACATTTCTTTATCATAAGTAGGGTACTTACGGACAACATCTGATAGTGTCTCACTATGATAGGCCACGGGGTGGTCGTGTTGAGTGAGAACGACGCCCACAGCATAGTCGGAAGCATCTGTCTCGATATCAAAGGGTTGTTGTAGGGCTGGGAGTGAAAGTACTGGGGCTGAGCACAAGCGCTGCTTCAAATCATCGAACACTTGTTGTTGGGACCTCCCCCACGCAAATTTTGCCTTACCACCACCCCTGGTTATTTGGCTGAGGGCCCATGCAATATGGGAGAATCCCAACACGAATTTGCGATAGAAATTGGCCAGGCCCAAGAAGCTCTGGAGCTCAGTGAGTGTGATTGGGGCTGGCTAGTCACGGATTACTTGGATCGTGGCTCGATCCACATGTACACCATGTTGATCAACAATGTAGCCCAGGTAATGGACCTTGTCCATGTCGAAGGATCATTTTTCCAAGTTGGCGTATAGCTTGTGTTGTCGCAGGGTGTGCAGAACCTGTTGAATATGTTGCAAGTTTTCGGCCCAAGTCTTGTTGTAAATGAGAATGTCATCTAAATACACCACTACAAAATTATTGGTGAATGGTCATAGGATATCGTCCATCAACCTCATGAAAGTGGTTGGCGCATTTGTCAAACCAAAGGGCATGACAAACCATTCAAAAATGCCTTCCTTTGACTTGAAGGCGGTCTTCCATACATCTGTCTGTTCTATCGGGACCTGGTGGTAGCCAGAATTCAGATCAATATTGCTGAAATATTTGGCCCCCGTGAGTTGATCAAGGAGGTCGTTGATTTGGGGAATTGGGTACCAGTTTCTGACTGTGATTTTATTCAGAGCCCAGTAATCAATCCAGAGTTGCCAGGTTCCATCTTTCTTTTGTACCAACACGATTGGGCTCCCGCAAGGTGATGAGTTGGGATGGATGTGCCTCTTGTGGAGCAGCTCTTGGATCTGTTGCTTGATCTCCTCATTCTCTAACATCGAGCGGCGATAGATTATCCCATTGGGCAGCGGTGCGTCAGGGGTCAGATCGATGGGGTGCTTGACCTGGCAGTGCAGAGGTACCCTGGTAGGTGAGGAGAAGATATCTGAGTATTCTTCCACGACCTTATCTACTTGCTTCTGTTGTGTGGAGAGGTCGCCCACAGAGACCCTAGATGTTGTTGTGATCTTTCGCTTATTCTGAGAGAGAATCACGAAGAATACAAACTTCCTCGTCTGAGAGATGACCTTCCTGCATTGCTTAGTGGAGATCAAGGAAATAGAACTAGGTGGGACCGCCTCTGGTATCCTGTACAATTTCTTGTTCAAAGTAACAATAACACTATGAGGCCTAGACTCATATACAACATGACGTTTCCATAAATAAGGTTGTCCCAAAAGAACATCACAAACTTTGAGAGGAGAAACATCACACAATACCTCGTCTTTGAAGGGCTTGATGCCATACGACAGTCGACATTGTTGGCTGATGCGGAGATCGCTTCCTTGGTAGAGCCATCCAATGGTGTAGGGTTGTGGGTGCGGTGTTGTCGGCAGGGCCAGCCGCTTGACGACCTCTGCTGAGATGAGGTTCTTCTGGCTACCGCTATCAACGATGAAGTGCAACAGGGTGCCTTTTACCCACATTTGTGAGTGGAAGAGACGCTCTCCTTCTTCTGGCTTGTCTGGTTCGCCAGGCTGGAGATTGGTGGGAGCAACCGTGGCATTGGGTTATGCGTCAATGATTCATCTTCCCCTTTCTGGTTCTGGCTCAGATTCAGAATCCGCATATGATTCAGAGGCTTTCACTTCGGCCACCAGCAACAGTCAACAGTGTTATGCCAAGGGCTCTTATGGAAGTCGCGCCACTTCCCGGTATCTTTCTTTGTCTTTCCGGTGTCCTTCTTTGCTTGCGGCTTCGACTGGTTGTCCTGATATTATCCATCTCTGCTCTGTCCTTTGTTCTGTGGTTTGGTGTCACCCTTTACTGGATTTTGTTGTGAGGGGTTCCCCGGCCCAAATTATCGCGTCTTTTGTTTGAGATTCTGCTAGATTCTGACGGCATATCAGTAGGTTGCGCCCAAGGATGAGATGTCAAAAAATTCCATTTCGATCTGGATGTATCGGTGTAGAGCACCGCGATACTTGAGCACCAGATGTTGCTCTGAATCTTTGATACCCAGCTTGGTGCACAAGGTATGGAAGGTATTTGTGAAATATGACACTGCTTGGTCTCTTTCTTGCCACAACGTAGTCCATTTGGTATACAGGTCGTCATAAATTCCGATAGGGTAGTATTGTTCCTTAATATCATCCCTAAAGGATTCCCAAGTGGCCATGAATTCAAATAATGAGGGTTCCTCTGTTTCATTTTGCTCACAGAAAGTTTCCCACCAATCTTTGACATGGGGAACGGCTTTGAGGAGCGCAAAAGTAATATTTTCTCTATTCGAAAAGTTATGGACAGAAAAATACCCTTC